>VWPU01004575.1:0-94319 GCA_013398955.1 Callaeas wilsoni
AATAATAATAAATAAATATATATATCTAAAATATAATAATGAAATATGTGCTTTATATATAAAAATTGTAATAGTTATTATTTATAATAAAAGAAGCTAAATCACATATTGAAACTGCCCAAAGCCAACCAGTGTGTTACAAAGCCTCTCTGTTCTGTGGCTTCAATACTCTCCCTAGCTCTCCATGTAATCCATAACCTTATGTTGCTTCAGGAAAAAGGCAGTAAGCACTGGAAAGTGGATGAGAATGTTTTTGACAGGACACTGAGTGCATGGTTTGAAATGTTGAAGTCAGTTTTTTTAAAAGGCCCTGAAATCCCCAGGTCCAGTTGTACCTGGAGCCAGGATCTAGGCCTCAGAGGTAAACAAAGGTAAGGCACTAAAAAAGGTCATAAAAGCCTCTCAGCAAATTAATTTAACATCTACAGCATTTTCATTCATAATGGAGAAAGATACCCATAGTCTGTGGCCCTTTTAAACCTGGCAGCTTCCCCGTGGTACCAGCTGCCTCTGTGACAGGCACTGCAGAGATGACCTCCCTGCTGCCATTCTGCTGCTCTCCTCTGAGAACACCTTCAACCTCAGAAACCCAAACAGTTCCCGGGTTCAGACCATGTTCCAGCTGGACTGTGGGACACCTTTACTCCTCCTCGTTGCAAGTATTTTACTCAGCTGCACATCCAGCTTGTCCCAGAGATGTTGTGGCTCCCTGACAGGAATGCGGCACCCCCAGTCGCAGCTGGGAGCACCACGAGGCGAAGGCTGATCAGTGACATTCACCACCACGAGCCTCTGCTCAGTACTGAGGTACCTGTTGGCAATAACCAGTCCTAGGAAGTAAATAACCTTTACATACCTGTCCAAAGTTTTCCTCATCTATGCAAAACATGAGATCCAGTTCCGTAGGGTCATTTTCCAGGATCCACTTCAGAGAGTTGTAGTATTCGCTATCCTAGGGCAGATCACAATTAGGCAGTTTGAAAACGGGCAATTAGTGCAGAGCTGTAGAAACCCACGGGCCTGCGAGCACTGGCACGGGTTAAATGGGGTCTTACCACTGACTCCATGTCTTTCAGAGTTATGGGCTTCCCCAGCATCATCTTGTAGAAAGGTCTGATGAAGAAGCCTGTGAGAAAGAGGAGAGCATTACCTGCCCTGCTCTGCACCTGCACATTCCATAAAGGTATGACTGCTTGAGGGCACCACCCCTGGCATTTCCTGTTAGCTCCTGACTGTAACAGTCCTGCAACTGCAACAGCATCATAGCAGCTCAGGCTTATTTAAGCACAGAAAGTCCAATTTTTCAGTTTCAACAATTATCCACTAACTACCATGCTCCACTGACCACCCTAACGTTAATGGCAGAGAGAGTCAAAAGCTGGGGAATTGAGCTCAAGACATTGTATCCCATTTCAAATCACTACTCCTCTTTCCAAGGAGTTGCCTGAAAACCAGGCTGGTGAGCTTCCTCTGCACAGGACTCCTCTGCTTCCTCTGCTGCACCAGGGCTCAGAAAAGTCCGGTCAGTACTGTCTGCCTGGTGTGAGATTTCAAAACGCAGCAGAAATTGTAATTAAATCATTCAGCAATAATTTTACATATCAAAATATGCTGCAGTTGACTCCCCCCAGTTTGGCTGCAGGTTTGCATGGAAATGACTGATACAAATTCCACGCTTTTCCTCTAGGGACAGTGCTCATGCTGGTTCTGGAGTTTTAACTTGAGTGGAGAAAGGCACAAAACTTTGTATGAAACCCACTTGTTGAGTAAGACACTGTAATTTTATGAATCACCATTCAAGTCCCAACAGCGCCAGTCCCAGACTGTCCCCAGAACCTGGGGCTCCCAGGCAGGTGCATTTCCGTCCACAAAGCCCAGTGGCAGCAGCAGGGCAGGAGCAGGACTCACCGTCCAGCAGCTTCCCGTGGTACACGGCCAGGCCGGCCACCCGGCCAATGAACGTGAAGTATGACAGATGGTCTTCGTTACAGAGACCTGAATTAGGATTAATCTGAAGTGTATAGTTGTCCCTTTTTTGGGGAAAGAAAAAAAAAATAGCTAAAGAACCAAGTCTTTAAATAAGCAGATACTCAGACATGTCAATAAGTAACTTGTGCTTAGGGGCATTTCCCTTCAACAGCGTCGTGGAGCTGTGCCCATGTCCTTTCCAGTCTATCCCACAGTCCCCAGAGGGGCTGAGCCTGGCACTCCCACCACGGAGCCGCTGAGGGCTGACACAGCAGCAAACCAAACCCACTGTGGGCAAGAGACGCCCTCTCTCCCTTGCACTAACGGATTGCTCCAAGATTTTAAAGCTGGGCAGCCCTCAGTTTAAAGTTCTGGGAGGCCACTGCTAGGGAACTCCTGCAGTATGAACGAGCAGCTGCATTCTGAGCTCGCTCTACAGCAGTGCTGGAACTCTGGGCAGCAGAGGAAAGAGGCTTTTCTGTGACATTGGTCCCCTCACCATTACTGGCCTCAAAAACTGCAGTTTTGCTGCCCTGGATATTGTCTGAGCAATGGAAATGTTTTCTGGGCTCTCAAGGACAATCCCAGAGGCTCTCTGAAGGGCAGCAGGAACAGGGCAGTGGGGCTGCCCAGGGCACCCCGGGAAGGAGGAGGTACTTCTACCCAGAGCGACTTTGCCTCTTATGCAAAATGTAAAGTATATCCCTCGAGAATACAAATATTTAATGGACACTTACGTTGCTGAGTATTCAAAGAGACCATAGTAAGGGTTAAACATCTCCTTGGACAAGAGAAAAAACCATTCTCTGGCCACACCTCCATAGTCAAGTCCTTTTTCTGACTCAAATTCAATCCAGAGCCTGGCTTTTAGTACATCAGGTCTCTTCACGGACATGATTCTTCTGTAGGACTCCTCAAAAATGTTATTTCTGTGTAATTTCATCTCAAATCTGTTGGGTATGTCAGCCTGTGTCAAAGAAGATTAGATTATCCCTGTTAGTCTCCAGAAATAAGTCTTTGGGCAAATTACTGGCTGGTAACAGCTCAGTGACAGATCAGACACCTGGTGTTCCAGTTCCCCATGTTTTTATTTCCCAGTGCTCTCTCAGTCCACAGCTTGAGAGCATGGGGGGAACCGGGCCAGTTCCAGAACAGTGCTGCAGACTTCTATGGTAAACATTTGATGAAAACGAAAAGTATCAAACAAACAAACAAACCAAAAAAGGAGAAAGACTGACCGTGCTCTATTTTAAGGGCATTTGCATTCATCTAGAAAAATGTGAGTCTTAAAGACTTAGAAAAGCTTTTTGTTGAGAAACCCATCAAATTCAAACTTTGCTTTGTGTTTTTGGTTCCTACTCGAGCCCTTCAGGAGCAGCACAATGTTGTGACCTGGCAGGTGTGTCCTGCAGCCCCCCCGTGCTGGTTCTACTCACAGGTTTCTTTAACTTCTTGCGGAAATAGTCGTATTTCTGCTTGAACTCCCTGGAGTACGGCACTGCCTGTTGGGAGCAGCGGGAGCACGCGTCATTCCAGCTACTCAGCAGTTTGATACCCCACAGTATTTAAAAGGGATGTACAGCCCTGCTACCCACACATTGTGCCATGGGCTCCCCTAAACCCACCCATGAGGGACAGCAGCCATCAGAGATTTAAAAATCCCACAAAATGACATCATTTGTTCTGATGATAATATGACTTTACTACAGCCATTAAATAATCTTTCTGCATGTTTCCTTTATTTAAACACAATGTAAAATGCAATTTAAGTAATTCTGTTTGTCATGGCACCAGAAATATTATTATTGAAAGCATTCAGATGAATTCTTAGTGCTTCTGTAAAATGGATTAGCTCCTGCTTTCCCTTAAAAACCAACAAACAAACCACCGTCAGTCACTCAAGGGGACCATAATCATTTCATTTCCTTCAAACAAACTTTCTAAAATAGTCTCTCTCATTTATGCTCAGCATTTCTCGGGAGAGGCCTGTTAACAATTTTCACAGTGCTGTGTATGAGGATCTCCAGTTTTAAATGCCTGATAAATGGGTAAATCCCTCCAAATGCAACTATGGTCAAACAAATTACTATTATTGATATTATTACTAAGCAATTGGAATTACATTGTGCAGCAGGCTCATCTGCTGTGTCCTGAAACTCTTAAAGGTCCCAAGGATTTACCCAGAATAAAAAGGTACTCTTGGCATCAGGAAATATCTTGGGATTGGAAGTCTGATCACTCAGAATACCATAAAATGGCATAAACTGGCATAACTCAGCATAAAACCAGCATAAAAATTCAAAGAATCACTCTTTGATGTTTTTAAAATTTGATACTGAAGTAAAATGCTGTGTTTATTTTTTCTAAGGTTGATATTCTGAAACCTCTGTTTACCTGGAGGAAGTTTTATGTCTCTTAAACTGACAGACCCATTTTTTGTCTTTTTTTCCCCACTTTGAATCCACATAGGCCCACCTCTCTCCTCTCAAGTGTAAACAGCTTTTTATTGTCCAGGGTCTCAAAACGAACAGAACGATGCGTCAGCTCAGTAAAATCCTACTGTCAGTAATGACCCAGGCAATGGGTAAATAGGAGCACTTCTCCATAGGCATCCCCAAACCCTGACCAATCTGGGAGGCTGCCCAGAACTTGGTGTGACATTCACAGCTTCTTCTGAATTAGGATGTGGACCAGCAGAGCTCCTGCTTCCCAGGCTGCCCGTCCCTGATCTGGGGAGCAGGCAGGGCCTGCTGCTGTTCCAGCTGTACCCGAGACAGGGCATTTAATGGAAAATCCCACAGCAGTACTTACTGGGCCGGTGATGGCTGGGTTCTGCAGCCTGGGGTCTTCCCACTGGGTAATTTTATTATCTGCAAATAACAAAAGAAACAATCCTATGGCTTCTCTGGTACCACACTGTGAATTTCTGTTGTTTTTTTCTCCCTAGCACTGCACAGCTCTGTCAGGGTTAGCAAAGGCTTGTGTCCCCTCACCCTCCCCAGCCCCAACACACTGTTTAGTTGAAAACACTCACTCAAAAACACAGAACTACCCCAGAACCCAGGGAATTTGCACTGCTTTGATGGCAATGTCTGCAGGAGTGAGTGAACATGTTCATTTGAATGTGGGCTGGGATTGGAGATACACGGCCTGACAGGTAAAGGAACCCAAAACTTTTGGTGATGACAGCCTAAGTTACTGTTTGGAAATTTTGCATAGACAGCTGAAGTATCATACGTTCAAATTTGGAGGGAATAACATTTTTCCTAGACTCTGATTTAATGAGAGGGTAAAGGGAGGCAGAACTGTCCTGTTTTGGTGCAAGAGAATCACCCAGTTATGACCAACAGAGATGCTGGCAGTGGCACAACACAGCCCAGTTCTTTCCATCTACAGCTTTGAAGAGCACCAGGAGGATGACAGGAAATGTTCTACAGGACCATGGTGGGACTCCCCTTCCCTGCCTCCAGACAGCTGCTCCTCCCAAGATTCTGAACACGACGGAATCACAACAGAACAATGGTGTTGCAACAATAAGACAATGCTCCAAACCCCATCCCAGGTGCCACCTTGCAATGGTGGCGTGTTGGTCACCCATGGCCTGCCCTCCCTCTGTTTGTTACAGACACTGCTCTGAGTCAGGAACTGGATATCAGGAGTCAAGATTGCATTTTCCATGTTTCTAGAACTGGAAAAGCCCTGTAAGTTTTGAGCATCCCAAGCTGGTTTAAGAGGGACTGCGATCTGAAAGGTGTCATTCAGCAAATGTTAACTGGAGAAAATTCTAAAGGATTGCAAGCACATTTCAAGACATTTGATCTATTAGTTAATTTAATAGTAAAATACTATTTTATTTCCCTTCACACATTAAAGCTATTTATCACTTATGGGAATGCTAGAGGGCTGCCAGCCTGAGCTCCAGAGACCCCAGAGAAGCATGGAGCAGAGCTGCTGCCAAGGCGGGACACCCAGCCCA
This sequence comes from Callaeas wilsoni, assembly GCA_013398955.1. Lineage (NCBI taxonomy): Eukaryota > Metazoa > Chordata > Aves > Passeriformes > Callaeidae > Callaeas > Callaeas wilsoni. Next base: position 5,945 of record VWPU01004575.1, read on the forward strand.
GCCCTTTCCATTTTCAATGCCTTCACTGGAATTCCTTTCTACAAAGTTCTCTGGTCACCTTCTCGACACCAGCAGCCACAAATCACAGTGCCAATTTTCTGTGAAATCAGAGGCAACACAACAGGAAATGACTGACAGTGTGTCAGCTCTTTCCTCTCTGTACTTCAGAGTGTGTGATGACACCAACAAATCTCAGTCTAAGTTTCTTTTCAGAGTCTTAACAGGCACTTCATATTAAAAATGGTGTTCCAGGGCTACAAGGGTCTGGCATGAACCTGGAACTGTAGCTCAGGATTCTCTGTCTTATCCCAAGTGGACATGGATAACAAACTCATTCTTTTTGAAGAACGTTTTCAAAAGTCTCAACATTTTCAAAAATTTCAAAAGTTTGAGTCTTCCCACCAATACAATTCATAAATTGTTTATGACATACATGTCATAAACCAGGCTCTCAGGCCTTTGAGGATTCCCTCTTCTCCCTGCCCTTTCCAAGGGGCCCACTATTTCCCTGAAGTTTGGGACCCCCTGCCAGATACAGAACTCTCACAGCCAGACATTCCCTGTGCTGTTGGCATCAGAAAGATTACTCCAGGTTGGATTTAGGCACTCCTGTCAATACATCACAGGGTGAGATAACTCACGACCAGGTGATGGTATTTTTCATGCCCTTTTCAACCAAAATTCTGCTAATTATTCCCATTCTGAGTAACACCTTGCAAGTATCCTTACACAGCCTCTTCCTGCACACTGCAGGGGCCATTTGCCAGACTCACTCTGACTTCCCATCCCATTCCAGTGACCCCTCTCCCCTCTCCTGCCCTGCTGCTTCCTGCTGAATTAAGGAGTGCTTCCCCCTAATTCCTTGTGTAAATCACTGGTGCACATTGTGAATATCACCACGTGCTGGTGAATGTGGACAGAGGTTGAGGGGAACCCATTCAATGTATCCATCCCCCTTGTCCGGAATCACTGGTAACTGTTCAGAAAACAGTTGCAGAGTGGTTGTTTCCCTCCTGATCCCTTCCAACAGATAGACAGTACGTGCCTGGGAGGCTCCCAGGAATGGCAGCAGTGTGCGTGTGCTGCAGGGAACAGGGAACACCAGCGTGTCCATGGAACGTAAGGTGACTGGGGCAGCTGAGGGCGCAGGGAGCCAGGGAAAGGGGTTCACTGTCACACGCAGCCTCTGGTACCAGTAACACCCGCGTGCTGCATCAGTGCTCAGGGTTTCTGGTCCCTGTGTAACAGCAGAGGGCTGTGCTGGCTGCAGGAGACTATTGCAGTTTCTCCCAAGGATAAGAAAAACATCTCAAAAATAGGACAAACAGCGTTGGGGAACTATGCAGTGGAGTTACAAAACGTAGCAGGGAAGCAGAACACGACCAGCAGCTGACTCTGTCAGACTTGTCCTGCTGGTTTTGCGTCCTGGCAGTGGCACAGCCCCTGGGCCTCCAGGCCCCCCAGCCCAGCCACCACAGCAGAGCTCGGGCACCGGGCTGGCACCAAAGCGACATTTGCTGCAAACAGGCAGCATTAGCAAAAGCTTCCCTAAACGTTTGTGAAAACTGCTATATAAGAAACTAAATCCACTCAGATCGAAAGAGACTAGAGGGGGAATTCAGAGGCAAGTAATTTTTGCTTCCTAACAGTTACAAATTCTTTGAGGAATTCTGATTAATGTACGACTTCAACATTCCATTTTAGGGACTAACACATGCTTAAATAGCTTTAGGAGACTGAAAAATGAAAGCTTATTAAGAGAGATTGGGAGGCTCAGCAGTTACACAGGTGTTTTAAATGGGACAGTTTTATCCTGTGACTCCTTAGCGGCAGGAGTTTAGAATGTTTGGCTAGAGTTACATTTCCAGATCTCTGTTGGGAAAAACACTTACAGAAGGGATAAAGGATAGTAACTCTGTACTGAAGTTTGGAAGAGGTTCATCGGGTGCTTAACAAGTGTGTTATTTCTAATGTTTAGTTAAAAGTATTTATACCATTTCAAAATTGGTATTACTTTAGAGGCAGTCTTTTAACAATGACTTGACACTGTCACCTCTGTGGATGAGCATGGGAGTCAGCGATACTGAGGGACAAACCTAATTCTGTCAAACATGGGTAAGTTGAGGTTTTAACTCTCTGTGCACCCTCCTCTGACAGTTATGAGAGCTATGGCTGTGAAGAAATGTCTCGTTATAAGTCTTAAAATCTTGAAAAAAACAACAACAAAAAAAGTAAGAAGACCCAGCCCAGCCTTTGTGGGCTGCTTTGTTCCCAAACACCAACAAAACTCACACAGCAGTTCTGAGATGCTCTAGGAAGACAAATCTACAATGAAACATCACTTACACTAGAACTCCACTAACAGAACTGGAGAATATTAATGGGCTGGTGCAGTTTCACATGCTCTAAATAGGAAATAAGATCAGAATCAGCACTGCCACAGACCTGAAAGCAGAGGAAAGTACTTCTCAGTGCTAATTGCTCCACTGCCTATATGTGGAGCTGTGGCTACAAGATCTTTTCTCATCTTATTTTCTATTCCTAGTGTATATTTTAATTTTTTTTAAGTGCAAATAAGCCATGGGATCATCAACAACAACAACAACAACTCCAAAATATCAACAAGAACAAAAGAAACCACAGAGAGGAAATGTTAATGCTTCACAAGTCAGAGAGGGACAAAGCTTGATGAGCCAATTAAAGCAAGCTTCCAGTGAATGTACAGTACCGTAGGAGGGCACTAAGTCTCTGGTATCAATGTCTCCACATATCAACACCTGGCTTCCTAAATGAAGAGTAAAATCACAAAGCTTTCACTTCAATACTTAGTACCTCCCTTTGTCTATTTGCTCTAGTACCGGAGTGCTTACTTACTATGGTCTATATAAAACGTTCTTCCATCCAGGTGTATTCTTTCCTCCCAGCCAGGCTGGAAATGGGAAATAAAAACAAAGAAAAGAGAGAGTAAGTGAAATAGTACCAGTCTCACGCAGCCTGAAGCAGTGCATTGCCCACACCTACTGGACTTGTCTCAAAGATGCTTATGAGGTAGAAAACCCCAAGTGACCAGATGCATAATGGCAAGGCCAGAAATCCAGGCAGACTCAGACCTGGATCTTATACAGGTGACTGGATCTCATGCAGGGAATATTTTTTAAAGCTTGGAGGTGGAAACCTCTTGCCTCAGTGATGCCTTGTAGAGGCTGACCTGGAACAGAGGCTGGACAGAGTGAAAGGATAAAGGGCAGGGATTTATGGAAAGGCCTTCACAGGGTACACCTTGGGCAGTGCAGGAGTCTCGCAGAGGCTGCACCCAGGATGGACACAGCCACACGTTTTTTTAGACAGATAGAAGTTCTGTCCATTTGCATATCAGAGGTTAATTGTCCAATTACAGCTTCAGGCAGTGCAGTTCCATTCTCTCAGTTTGCTCCCCCCCAACTCACTTTTGTTTCCATTTCTCGGGGCCTGAGACAGTGAGGTGTCCTTGATTCTCAGGCCTGGAGAGGAATTGTTGTGTCTGACCAAAATGGGAAAAGCAGTTGCTAACACTCTATATGAAGTTTAGAGTTATACACTAAAGAATTGCAGGATTACAAATATATGAAAATATAAAAGCTAAAATCCTAAGGCATCGTCAGGATTCCCACCCATTTCCTGCTGTGAGCAAACAATCACAGAGAACAGATGATCCATCGTGGCTTAGTTTGAAAGTTTCTGCTCCTACTTCTGAAAGCCATGTGGGTTATTTACTGTAAATGTGTAACCCAGGCTCCCTGTACAGTGGGACAAAAATGTCCTAACCTAGTCCTCAGTGCTTCCCTTTTCATCTGTTCCCTTTCCTCATGTCCCAGGCGCCTGCAGTGCAGAAAGGAGAGCGGATGGCAGGCTGTTGGGACAGGCAATACTGGCCAGCCTGGGCTGCCAGAAAATACAGAGGAGAAATTATTTCGCTTCGATCTTGTTGGAGAAACTCGTGTTAAATTCTGTAGTCACCCCAAGCTCACTCCAAACCAGGGGGTTTAACTGAGGTGAAATCTGTTACTAACGATCTGTTGCTACCCTGGTTTCACTGCATGTCTCACCCCTTGCAGCTAAGAGAACAAATTGTAATTGACCCTTCAGTGCCTCCAAGGTTAACACACGCCCCGTGCACCTGGACAACTGCAAAAGCACAGCTGTTTCCTAAAGCCAAAGAGCATTCCTGCTGCTGTGTCCAGGAATGTGTCAGCTTTCACACATCACTCTCTGCCTTTAAGGTCTAGGAGTATTTTAAAAACAAAGCAAAGCTCTGCATTTCACGTGTCTGTAAATCTCCGTTATACTTTGGTTACAAGTATGACAAAACTGACATTAAACTGATGATTTGCTCTGCAAAATATGGAGGTTTCATTGAAAAACCAAAATTTATGCGGATTTCTAAATGCTAGAATATGCTGGTGCACTAATAGAGCTTGCTTGGCACAATCTGCTCTGTTTTTCCTAAGAAGTAAATGACTGTTTAAAAGCACAGTCAGACACACAAGCCCAGGTAAGTGTGTGCAAAGCTCAACACTTCAGTAGCACAAAGGCCATGAGTTAGAGCCCCCTGGGCTGGCTCTGGAGGGCCTGAGCAAGCCCCCTGCTCACAGCAGGGCTCCAGAGCCTCCAAGAAGGGCTGCAGCAGCCTGTTCCCAGGAACAGAGCAGAGCCCTGGGACAGCAGGTGTAGGTTAGAACACAGGCACAGCATCACTTACAGGAAGAGGACCCAAGTCATTAGGGTTCAGAGATGCTTTGGATCTCAAATGCACCGGAAACTTCAGCCGTGGATCCTCCTGGAACACAAGTATGCAGCTGTAAATCCAACAGATCAAGGCAGATCTACAAAGTCAAGCACAGACTTATCTGGGAATCCTCCTACGTTGCAGTTATTCTTTTCTTTTCAGAGAATAAAACAAAACATGCCTTATTAGAATTCCTACAGTGCAATGAATTTCCCAGTGCTGAGTAAGTCAGGGTGATGTAAGACCTGACTCCATTCAGTGTGCTATGTCCAGGGATGTGCTTCAAAAACCACAGGCCTGTTCTTAGGATGCCTGCACTCCACAAGGGCTTTTAGATCCACATGCACATTTTTGGCTCTTAAAAACACAAACACAAGTGCCATGCCGAAATGGGGGCATGCAGGCAGGAAGACAGAGACGAGGCCATGGCCCCGTTGCCTCGGCTGGAGCGCCCTTACCCAGGTGGTGGTCTTGGTGTTGTGGTCGATGAAGAAGGGGCGGCCGTTCGGGGCGATGCGCATCTCCCAGCCCGGGGGCAGGAAGCTCTGGGCCCCCTTGTGCTGGGGCTTGGGCGAGTTGTAGGGGGACGGCTGTGGGGACTGAGGGTTGGAGAGGGTGTCCTTCACCGCCCTGCGCACCGGAGAGTCCTTCATGCCCTGCGGAGCAGGAAACAGCACCATTGCTCACACGCCACTCGGGGCTGCAAAACCCATCCAACTCGGCTTCACAGCAAATAGCTTTTCATTCCAGATGTCATTAATACTAAAATTAAATGCTGGGACAGATTTACTAGAACTTAATTAGCTCTAGCTAACACACCCAGTCTTTTGCTGCGAAGGACATGGTGTTCTGTGCCCTCCTCTGCAATGACAATGTCCCCAGTATTTACACCTGATTGTACCTTCCCCTGCACCTGCCCTGGATGTGTCCGTGTTTCATTTTACCAAGGAAAAGACAAAAGCAGTATTTTGTGCTTCAGGGGCAATGTATCTCATTTACAAGAAAGCCTTTAAGTGCAAGGCTGTGTGAGCCACAGCTCTTCAAACTCTTAAGCGTGAAGAGGAAATCTGAAGAACTGGCTCTCTTCGGCATAGCCATGAGTAGCTGAGGCAAGAGTTTGAATCACTGTCAGAAGTCAAACACGCACAGGCTCTGATTGTGCGAGGAGCCACTTCAGCTATTCTTTAGCCGTGTCACAGCGAACATCAGTCCACAGCATTTGGAATTACTTTGAAAGAGACTTAAAAGAAGTGCAGCTCGCGTTTGAAGGACAAGGCCTGAGGAGCGGCTGTGCGGGAGCAGTCGGGAGGGGCTCACCTCGAGCGGTGCTGACAGGGTGACGGTGGGGGAGCTGAGGCTGCGGGGCCGCCGGATCTGCGGCTCGCTCAGGTGGTTGCTGCTGCTCGCGCCTGGCCCCACCATCCCGTCCTCGGCGAGCTGTGCCAGAGCAAAGCCAGGTCACAAACGTCACAAACACCGCCCACGCGTAGGACACGTTAAAACTGATGTCATTGTTATCATCGCTACTGTTCTTCTTAACCGTGTTTCCTTAAAGGCTAAGTATTTAATGTCATTCCACTGCAAGGGCCAAGAACGCATGGTTCTGTTAATGGCTCGAGCCAACTTTCAAATTCAATCCGAGGAACACATCTGCCTCCTTTTAAGAGCTCTTCTGCACCTCTGGAAATTCCTTCCCTTGCAGCAATCAGCTTAACCTGTGCCTTGACATAATTAAAAGAAGTAACCAAAACCATCCCAAATTGTTGCTGCTTTTTATGATTCATCTGCATTGTCATGACAATGCTTAGGATTTTTCCTTTAAATTTCAGATTTCTGGAAGCTGCTTCAACTGAAATGACCCTGAGCCAAGCCAAGTGTTTGCTCCCTTGATGCAGCAGGGTACCTGCATGATGGGCCGTGTCCACGTCGTGGTCCGGTTGTTGTGGTTGACGTAGTAGGTCCGGCCCTTGGCATCCTTGCGCTCCTCCCAGCCCGAAGGTAAGCCAGGCGTGGTGTGCACGTAAGCCACAGAAGGCTGCTCAGGCAAGAAATCACTGAATTTTTATTTTATAACAGCTAAAAAACATTTCAATGTCCGTTGTTTGCAAATAAAAGCAACTTGTTAACTTACACCCTTCTTAATCACAACAACCATATGGAAAAATCCAGTTTCTGATTTAATTTAATTCAAGCTCTTTGTCATGTGCCTTTGAATCAAATAATTTTTTTCTCCCAAGAGATCCTTTGGGTCAGTTTGACACAGATTCAGCAAACAGACAAGTTTATATGCCCTCAAACATTCTGTTACACAAAATGACAGAAAGGAACTCTATGTTTTAATGAGTTTTCCTTAAAAAGCTGGAGTTTGTTCCTTTTATCAGGATGGGTAAGTAAGAGTTAAATAACCTTGCAGTCAAGATCTCCCAAGTCCCGTTCTCTTCTTTACCCCAGGGTGTCTTGAATCAGTTGCCAGAAACTACTGTGGGTTTAGAAAGCTAATTTTAACCATTTTGCTCTGTCACAAATGCTGCACTCAGGGCTCCGTGTCCCGACGACACGAGATAACCCCAAACCGGAGTCTCAACTTTAGCATGACAAAAACCTTTAGTAAAAGCTCCACAAGTCAGACCCTGTTCTAAGAGAAGCACACAGGTAACGGAGGAGTCCTGTTGCCCACAGGAACTGTGTCCCTGCGTGTGGCTGACGTTCCCTTGTGCCCTTCCCGTCCCCAAGACACCCAAGCGCGAGTTCACACACACAAGCTAGGAACTGGAACCAAGGGGGACGAAGGACCTGCGTAATTCAGAGGCTGATGCACTACAAGCTCTGGGGTTTTGCCATGAAACAGTAAAGGCCTCTGACGGCTCCTGCTGAAATCCAGGACACATTCTCTTCCTACCCTCTGCACTCCTTGCTCCAGCAAGATAATGAACTTAATTCTTGTTCTTGCTTCATCTCCATGAGACCTTCCCCAGAGCCCCTGCCCCTGTTTAAGAGCAGAACACAGTTGACACGAGGAACTGGAGAACTGCAGAGATAATCAAGAAAGGAAAGGAGAAAAGATACTGGATGGGTCAGGAAGCTGACATACTCCAATAGGGAATAGAAAACAGAGGGAAACAGATGAAGACTGTACAGACTTTCAGACTCATTTCTTTGTCTCCTGAAGAGCCAAGGGCTGTTTTCCCTATGTTGGTTCACAGAGCTGGCAGGCAATGAGAACACCTTGCCCAGGCTGTGCCAGTGGTTGCCAATCCATCAGTCAGGAGCCAGGAAGGCCACAGGAAGGGCTGCAAACACCCCACAGTGTCTCAGTTACCACTCCGATATGGGAAGAAGGACACTGCTTCTGGGCCTGAGCCTGTGGGTCCTGCTCCAAGGAGGGGGTTTGCAGGGATTCTGAAGGCAAAACCAAGGTGACCAGAGACTTTTACTGCTGACAGGTTGTTCATCTGCAAGCCTCAAGTGCCCAAAGACCCAAGAGAATGGAGCCTTTGAAGACAAAGGATTTAGACCATAAATCCTGTGTAAGTCCCAATTCCTCCACAGATCTGGGTGTAAATGCTGAACAAAGACAAGGGGGGATTAGTGACTGCAGCATGGGAAGGTAAAACATCTTGGTACAGCTGCACTAATGATGAGTCACTGATGTCTGAACTCAGTTATTTGCAGGAAAATATTCATATTTTGCTCTAAAAAGTCTAACCAACACAAGATGCTCTGCCAAGGGAGGACCACTGCACTACAGGTTCATCTAGCACAATTAACCACTAATGAGTCAGGCATTTTATTCAGACTTTGCTATTTGCAAGTGTGCTCCTCTGGTTCTAAAATTACAAGACAATGAATACAGACAGTATTACAGAATGATGCATCAACACCCCAAGTAAGATTTATTTATTTCCCAGATGTAAATAGCAAACCTAACAAGTATAAATTAAATTTCTTTTTCTGAAACAAATTCTCTAGGAGGGCTTAAATTCATAAGCGCCATTTATGATAGTTACTGTAAATGATTTCCATGAAGTAACTCACTTCAGACTGACAGTTAATTAAGTTATAGGTTCAATATATATAATTTGGTTAAAGTTCAATATAGATTAAACTCACTTTCCTTGTATTACACTTTCAGCAAAGCACATCAAGAATTGAATCATCAAACTACAGTCTTGGACTGCTGAGGAACTGCTGGAAAATGAAACTGCCTTTCAGTAAGACCATTAAGAGCTCTGTGGTATATCGCTGTACCCCCAAGGCTCTCCAAGTAAGACCAACCTTAAGAATGAAAATTAATTAGTCTAATGGAGAGAAAGGGAAGACAGATGCAAGATGCAAACAGAGCTACATGTACAATGATTGGATGTCTCTAATCACTGCTGCTTCCATTATACCTTTTTAATGAATTAGCTGTTGTAGCTTTCATTTTTCAGGAGCCCATGAGCATTTCCTAAGTGCACAGCTTCGTCGTAATTCAATGTCACATCCATGTCCCTAAACCATGCCAGTATTTGAGTGCAATTGCAGTGATTTGAGAAATTTTGAGAAAATTTGAGACAAAAATACGTAAGTTTTCATTCAATAGCTGTATTTCATTCAACACACGGCTGCTTTGTGGAGAAAAAAAAAAAGTTCCTCATCGTGCAAGACCTAAATGTCCCCCCATTTTATTTAGAGATAGTGCTTGATAAAGAGTTTTATTACCATTGGCTCCTCTCCCCCTGTGACAGTTGAAGAACGAGCTCTCCTAGAGGGACCACTCTGCTGTTAAATGATAATTAATGTTACATTTATTTACCGAAGAAGGTCACAGGTTACTGTCACATCTTTAGGAGCAAGGCATCAGACACATTTACTAAGAGAGAGCAGTTAGATAATGGCAAATCTGAAAGTCATTAGTTGCTGGTAACCCAGCCAGAATCCCAGAAGAGTGCTGGATTTAGGGAGAACGTGTACTTAGTTGCCAGAAGAGAAATGATCATTAGCTCAGGAAGGATGAAATGTGGTTAAGGCCAGGTAAGATGATGTTTTAGAGCAATGCTCTCAGTGCTGCTGATTTGAACACGTGCTCAAGAAATGAGTGTCCCTCAAGAAGCAGGAGAAAAGCCTCTCCCCAAGCCCACGTGCCAGCCCACGCACAGCCCCCGGCTCCAGCAGTGCTAAACACAGCAAGAGAGCAGCACAGCAGCCCTCGTTCCTCCTGCAGCCAGGGACAGAGAGCAACAGCTGAGGGACGACTGCACTGGGACCCACCCCACTGCTCACCGCCAGAGCCAGGGACGTGCTTCAGCTACACTAAACAATTGCTACAGCATGGGAAAAATCCAGCTAAGAGAAAACCTCTGTGGAGATGTTTCTGGAAATGTTTGCCCAAGAGCAGCAGAGAGAACAAGCAACGCAGAGACAGCAGCTTCAGTAACAAACTTCTTGGTATGCACAGGCTTTCTATTTGCAGACTCACATGGGACATACTTATAATTTAAAAAAATGAAGAAAAAAACTCTTGGAAGAAAAGCATAATTATTTTAAATACTCTTTTGCAATCTGACCAGTTTTATTCAAAAGCACACCCTGCACACTCCTAGTTTAAGTGGTCTCTCTGTACCTACAGCTGAGAGGTGGCAGAGAGAACAAACCTGCCACCTCTGCAACCCTTGCACGTGGGCTGTAGGACAGGCATCACTTTCTGCCAGGTGGAGCAGAGTGTGCATGGTTCTGATGGGAGAGAGAAGTTTTGTTTACAAAACATCTGGGTATCTTTTCCTGTTTGAACAATCTCCTTAAATAAAGCTGCAGAAGTTGCTTCCCTAAGACCCTCAGATTAAAAAAAACTGCAATTCCACCCAGGTATGTCATACCAGGACTACCACAAAAAGGCTCCTTTTCACTACAACCAGGCAAAACACCAATCTTTTGGGATTTTAGACAGATTTATACATTGCAAGCAAAATCAACTTATGGGCCACAGAAATACATCTGCTATGAGAGTCCCGTGGCTGCTCCAGTTCCAGGTAGAGCTGGTTCTCCTGCCCTCTCCTCCCACAGCTGGGAACACCCCTTGGAGGAGTTTCTGTCTCCACTGACTGCACATAGGAGTGCAGTAACCTAAATTTCCATGTTAAACAACTGAGGAGGGTGTGACTTGCTCAGTCTCCAAACATTTTCCTCTCTCAGGAATGTTCTCCTTTTTTAGCTCACATGTATTTGGTCTCCATTACTGGCTGGGACAATCAGATGCCCACCCTGGTCACTGATCCATGTCTGACTAGAGCTGACTCAAGGCAAGGTGTTATTCAGAATCAGAGAGTGTCCACCCAAAAAGGAAGGACTAGAAGGGAGCTCTGGCTTACCAGGGATAACTGGGACTGTTCAGCGACTGTGTCTGTCACACTGCAGGACCTCAGTCGTGAAGAAGGTTCTCTTTGCTGCAAGAAAAAGAAAAGATGTGTCCAAGTCAGGGTGTCTTAAAAGATGATGGCTCTTTAGAAAATTCAGTAATTACAGGTACGAACCTCTGTAGAAAATCTCCTGTAAACCATTATCTACTTTTGTTTTACCACAGAATAGTATATCCCATTTCTCTACTTCTTATATACTACAAAAAAGGGCTCATTCATTTTCCTAAAGGAGAAATGTAAACATGAACAAACTCACAAATTTTTGAAAAAAATAGGGCATTTAGAAATATATCCAAAATCAAATACTATGGATGAGAGCTCGAAGTCTTAAAAACTTATTTACTTAAAATTTTGTGGTATTTCTTAAAAAAAAAAAATCAGTTTCAATTTTCCTCTTTGCTGCTAACTTTTGAATTAGTTCTGTCTTTTCCCAAGACACATCCTTCATGATTGTGAACTAGAAGCAAAACCCCCCGCTAAAAAACCAGATACGCATCATGTCTGATTGATACTACAATGTAATTCCTTCCCACCAATCCAGCTGGGCACTCCAGGGCTGAGCAGCGTTTACGAAAATACAGCACTGACACAGCTGCACTAAAACCAGTGAGGGGCTGCTAAAATTGCAGTTACCAACACAAGCCCAAGTGCCTCTGCATGCAGATCCAGCAGAGCATCAGAGCTGTCACTTGCTGACCAACCTCCAGGTGACATTCTCATCAGCCAGAGACCAACTGCACTGGCTCTTTGGGAAAAATGCACCTAAGCAAGACTGTTTGATGAGAACAAGAGTAAATATGATTTCTTATCTCTTGAACTACAGAGGTACATTGACAGCATCATGCTAAGAATAAAAAGTAAAGAAATCAGAGCATGATGTTCTGTTTAATATTTACAATTATTTTTGTAATCAAAGAGATATAAAACATTCCCCCACTTGTACATGTATTATCCTGACTTTTTTATGGTATCTGACTCATGGATAACACAAATACAGAGATCATTGTTTTGTTTTTCCCCTTTCCTTTGGAAATTCCTAGCTTGATACCTTCTACTCTCATATATTTTGTTTCACTAAAGGTCTAACAGTAGCAGAGTCTGAAGTCAAACTCACACAGAAGTACACTTGAAATCTGAACTGAGGAACTCTGTTGTCTGAGGCAGTTTGCTTGATGGTGAAGCTGTGATGCATTTTTTGGAAGGGAATTTTAACTGCATGCTCAGGTTTTCCTGAGCCCAGCAATCGCTCCCCATGCATGAAGGGATTCATATTACACATTACGTACAATCAAAGAGCCAAGTTGTTCCCCATTGGAATCAGGAGTGACCTGGAGTCTTCTGCTCAGCTCCTCAGACAGCTCCTGAGGACTGGTCCGGGACACTGGAGATGCAGGAGGAGGTGGCAGTGACAAGCTTAAGGAATCCCCACTGGCACTTGCCTCCTCTGAAATGGTTTCCCAAGGCTAATGAAAGAGAAGAAACTAAGTTCACATTTTATACAGACCGAGACTTCTTTCCCTTTGCCTTCTGTGTAATCATCTCACACACAAACAACAGCTTCTCTTCCCCCTAAATCAAGGCACTACAGAAAACTGAAGCGCAGGGCAGTTCCAGACAGTCCACTTCCCTTCTTTTTATCATTTATTCCATTGCTGTTCAGAGCAGAATATGAAAGTGTTTCTATCAATGTATATATGACAAGCAATTGGGAATGGTAACTGTTTCTCCCAGCATTTACACAGGACTGTGTTGTCCACAGGCCACGTTGGCAGTGTGGCTCTGGCTGCATTGGCATTGTGCTGCCGGCATTTTCCCAAAGCAATTTCCACAAACACTGTGTAAAACCAAGACTCTCTGTGTTGGGTGGTAATTAGCTGACACGTGAGATACGTGGCAGCTGGAAGTGCAGTCAGCTCCTCAAGCCCGAGTCTTGGGCATACCTCAGGAATGTCTCCACTCTCCATAGGCTCTGGCTCCAAATCCTCACTGATGTGGCGTCGAGAGCGGAACCGCCTGTGAGCTGCCTCTTGGTTTATCTGTCTGATATTGTTATCTGACTCAGATCCCACGTCGCTGCAGGGTGGGGGAACCCAGCATGGGAAGGAGAAAAGAACAAGAAAATAACCCAAGTTAAACTAAGCCCCCATTTCGTCCACTGCCTTCAAAACCTCAGTAATGCTTTTGATTATGAAAATCATTATTCATGCATATATCAAGCTTTATAATTAGGAGATTGTTTAATCCTTCAGTTGAAAGAAAATAAAACTGGAAGCACTTCACAAATGTCACAAAACACCAGGTTGGGAAGGACCTCAGGGGTCATCTGGTTCAACCTCTCCTGGCAGGGAAACCATGGCCCAGACAAGATGGCCCAGCACTCTGCGGAGCCCAGCCTTGAATGTGTCCAGTGCTGGGGGATCCAGCATTTCCTTGGACATGGCTTAGCGGTGGCCTTGGCAGTGCTGTGTTAAATACATGATCTCAGTGTAATTCTTAACAGTCAGTTATTCACACTCTGTAAAATGTAAGCTTGCCACAGCTTTCTAAATCTAATGTTGACAAGATATCGCCATGGCTTGCAGACCTCTCTGATAGCAGGGAATATTCACAGAATAATAACCAGGATCTTCTTAAAGCTCATCTGTTTAACTTCATTAAAACTTAATAGAGTTTACTTTTTTCCTTACCTCCTCAACAGTCTCTATAAACAAAGTAATTTTATTCCTGTTAAATTACTTACTGAAAAATTCCTTATCTGTCTCCTAATATTCTAAGGTGCATTGTGAATGCACTGCCTTCCCTGCCATCCCAGACTTTGTGGAATTTCCCAGAATACTCTGTCTCTGTGATTTGCTGGGGGCGAGGAAGTCTCCTTCAGGCAGAAACAGAGCGCGGTTTCCTTTCTGACCTGAGCCCCAGCCTGGTTCTCCATCCCACACAGCCCACGGCCGCTTACACGAGGCTGGGTCGGTGCCACTGGGTGGTCCTGTTGTTGTGATTCACGTAGTAAGTCCGCCCCAGGTTGTCCACCTTCTCTTCCCACCCAGGAGGCAGCGGAGGAGGTGGCAGCTCCTCCTGACGTTGAGACGCGGCATCGCTGGAATCCACCACATCCCAGCCATGCTTAGGAATGAAGGAAAAAGACCTCTGTGGTTACAGTGTGCACCTCATTTCAATAAAAAAAGAGCTAAATTCCCCATCAGTCTGTTAAAGAGGGATTCCCAAAGGTGGCTGGGTGTTCTCGTGGTGGCTCGGTGCCAAAGAGAACCAACTACCAGGGCTTTATCCTTCAAGTGCAGCTGACGCTACAATTTTTCTTGAATCCTTCCATGAGGGTTCAGCCTTACCTCAGAGTCATCCCTCTGATCACTGTTTTCTTCCTCTTGGCCACCATTTTTGGGCATATACGCCATCTTCAGTCTCAAGAAACCCTTCACACGAGATTTGTGGCTACAAGACAAGGAGGTACGTTGCATTTAACAACTCTTAAATAATTGCAAATAAAAAAATCATGAAGTAAGAAATGTTTTAAAGTCCTCAAATGTTTTAAGCGTTCTTCCTCTCACCTTCTTGGTCTGAGGAGGAAATCCTTAAATGTGTACGGCCTCTCCATGGTTGGGTCTTCAGTCTGTAAGCAATGGAGTAAATGGCAAATTAAAGGGCTTGCCCCCAGGTCCAGCCACATAAAGAACATTCACACATCAGGCTGACAGATTACATCTCTGATTTCCACTAAATCCTAAGTTACCTAAAAGCCTGGAATCTTGGAAACCTTCTATTCCTTGAGAATTTCAGTTTTCTTACCAAGTAAGTCACATCCTTCACATGTGTGGACACACAGCTGCTGTAGGTACAGAACCAGGAATTTCAGATGCCAAGGGAGAAGGATGATGAATCCATACACACACTTCCCCTGCTGATTGTCTGGGGAACTATTCTAAACTGGAAGCATGAACTGTTTTATACTTGGCAGCCAAATCCCACTCAGCCTCTCCTTCCACTGCCTGACCTCTGCCCCTGCCAGTGCCCACTTTCTCTGGGAGAGATACGTTGCCCATTTTGCTCAGAGATGGCAGATTTTAACCAGCTCATCAGGACACCGAGGCATGCATGACTCAGCACTGCTGTTTAGGGCTCAGCTGGAAGGGACGTGCTCCCAGTGAGGAGATGTATGTTTTACCCAAATTCCGTCAATAGTAATTAGCTGGTATTGGAGAAACGAGGACTTTGACAAACAAATCAGCAGGATGAGAAAGCTGATTATGAATTTGTTAATAAATACATCCCAATGGCTCCTATCAAGGTAGTGGAAGGATGACTGAGGATGTACAGCGTGCTTCCCTGAGCCAGTGTGCACACACACCTTCCCAACAGGTAACTCTTCCCTGCAACGGGGCAGGAGCAGGCGGGGAAGTGCCCGGGGAGGTCCCGCAAGGTCTCAGCTACTGAAGGAAGGACTGCGCCGAGACACAGCACTTTTGCCAGGGAAAATGTCTGAAGGGAAAAGGACTCTTTCCACTGTTCCACCAGGGCTATTTTGATCATGTCTGTGCATAAGGATACATAAATGGAGATATCCACACGAGCCCAGACCAAGCAATCCTACACAGCACAGCTGGGATGCCAAGAGCTCCCGTGAGAAGGAAATGATGCATTTGCCACCACAAGGTGTTCCTGATCATTCCCTTGCAGCTTTCCACTGTTACAGTTTATAACCCAACACACCATGTGCTGACTCCAGATCAACCATAACAGATACATCTAAACAAGCATCACCCCCCAAGTCATTACAAAGCCATTTTTCTCCTACAATAACATCCATCAATAGCACAAAGTCAAAATCAGACTCAAAAAGCCAGTTATGCTCAACTGACACCTTATTTTGATGCAAACACTGCAATAACTTCACCCATAAAAAGCCCTGCAAGGTCACAAATGTTAATATTAACATGCACAACATTGAAAAAATATTAACTACATTCAGCCAATGTTAGTCGTCCAAAACAGTATATAATATCAGAAATGTTTGTACCAAGGCTAAAGCAATCACTGTATATACATACACATATATATTTATTCCTATTTATAAATCTATAAATAGAAATTGCACTTAATTTAGCCTCTCATTTTGCAGCCCATGCAGAATCCTGGCTGCTGGGGGGAAACCAGACAACTGGAGCTTTACAGAATTACAGAACCAGCTTTACACTGAATTCCTCCATTAATTAAGAAACAGAAACAAACATTAGCGTCCTCAAACCAAACACTTCAAATGTCTGACAATAAAATGATTCAAACCCTGTGTCGATTACTTTCAATTGATTGCTATTGAACTCTTACTGCTGGCAAAGAATTCACTTTCAGCTAAAATAATGAACAGATGACATAGTTCTGGCAGCCTTTTGGTTTTTCATGCATTTGCTGAAGCGAATCTGCTATCATGAAGGGTTTTTTACACAGTAAGTGCACCCCTTCCATGCACAGCTGATGCATCTCCCTGTCCCTGTGCAGGTGAGGCATGGTTGTCTGGAACAGCTTCCTTTAAGCTCTGCTGGGAGCGCTTGCTTTAGGAGAATGTAAGCGGCGTGTGCCATCAACCGTACACAGCCCCGAGGGTTTTCAGAGGTCTGCTGCTTACCGGGAGGTGACTGAGAGGCACATCCACCTGGCCCAGGAAGTCGTCTCTGGTCTGTCACACAGAAAATAAACTTACATCAGAAAAGCAAAAAATAATAAACAACAATCTAGTCACAATGAGACAAAAATAAAGATGGTTGAGTACCATTATTTTAGGAATCACTCATTTCTACCCCTTTATTGTTGCCCATTATTTGCTGCTCTAATTCATTTATCTCAGGACAGTATTTGCCGTGACACTCCAAACAGGTTCCTGAGCCCGTGGCATGTGTGGTGGTGCTGACACAATTCTGCCTTGGGGGGAAACCATCAAAGCAAACCCAGAACCCCCCCCAAAGCACTGAGGAGCCCCAGGTGGTTTCCTGTTGAAGGGGGACAGATCCAAGCCTCCCGTCACGGGCTGACAGTGCTACACTTACCCGTGGTGGGAGCAGCTCACCCGAACAGGGCGAATCCCAGCATTTGGGTCTAGACTGGGAATGTTACCCACAACAGGCAAAGCATGACAACACTGGCAGCAGCTGAGGCCCAAGGATGCCAGTGGCAGACGGGTGTTTGCTGTGAGACCTGGGCCCTGTGCTCAAGGGCCGCTCGTGATTCACTCAGACAGGAATTTCCAAGATCAGGCAGTTGCGTTCTTCCAAGCCCGACCGTCTACCAGGGAACAGAGTTTCTCCCAGATACTGTTTGTGACACCAGATATCAGCCCCAGCGATTCCCAAATAACCTGCTGCCTATTTATAACCACGCTATGCACGGAATTCCAGGAAGTGCATGCTGCTGCTGCACAGCCAAGTTTACATACTTCTCATAGCAGAGCATTAAGTTTAATATTAAAATTAATATTTTATATGATAACATCATAAGAATTCTGTTTCTACTACAAAGATAGGATGACGTTTCGTGATCCCACAGAACAGACACATCCTGCTGTGTTGGATGCTATGGAACAACAAAAAAAGCACCAAGGAGACTGTAGTTTTTCCAATTTTAAGTAAAAACAGTGAGTAGATTTTTCATTACAGAATTTTGACTATTAATCTTCTTCCTAGCAAATACTAGAAAAACCTGATAGCATGCCCTGTTTTTAGGGAATTAACATATTTTCCCCTTAATACTGGCCAAGTACCCACCACCTCCTGCTTCAGGACAGTCACTCCAATAACAACTACTCTGAAGAAAATAAACACCTATTGCTACCTCTCTTCTTGCAGCTTTTAGCTCAAGAAAAACACAACTCACGGATACAGAAAATGTTCAGGTTGGTTAGAAACAGCCTTAAAGAAGCTGAACCAACCAAATACATTTGTAGCTTACAGTGGAACTGGAAACCCCTCAGTCCCAGTCAGCTCTGTAAGTGGAATTACTTCCTCATCTACTTCTGCATGGATATGGTCGCCTTTGCCAGAACTAGGGCTCTTGTAAAACTCAGTCTTTAAGTAACACTTGACGGTACATCTTACAGATGCATATCTGTAAGAAAAGGGAGGGAGGCTAGTGTACTAATATTAATATTTATATATTAGTATTTTTGTTCTGTGAAAATAATTTTCTCTTGCAAGCCTCCACAGCCCTAATATTTAGGCATTCTCACTTTGGGGCTTCCTGCTTCCAGCAAAGGCACCTCATGAGCCACAGGAACCTTTCCCATTGCCTTCTTTTTCCCATTTCTCATTATAACAATGTCTGTTTCGAGAAACTCTGTCACTAAAATCCAGAGCCACCCAAGGCACCAGCCTGTTCACCTGTGTATCACAGTACCACACCACTAACTCCTGCTCCAGTCTGATCCCCTAGGCAGTGAGTAATCCGTTCTCCACAACAAAGGCACGGGATGCAGATGCTCACTGAGCTACAGCTTGAATCGGACTTTGCCAGCCAGAACGAGTGACCCCTCAAATGCCATTGCTCCCTCAGTATTGCTCCCGTCCCACCTGGAACACGGCCTCTGCGTGGGCAGCAGGACAAGCACGCGCAGGCAGGGGTGGGGCAGGGCTCAGATGCTTTGTTACAGTCTTGCTGCAAAACCCAAGTATCCCAAAAGCTATCCTAAAATTTCCTAATTAGCCTTTAACACTCCCGAGCAATTTTACAAAGTTTCAGCATCCTCTGTTGCACCTCTTGGGTTGGTTTAGCACATTTATTGTGGAAGAGGAAAAAATCAGACACTGTCCTGTTTTCCAAGGAGCTCTCTTGAAATGAGAGGTAATCACTTCAGTGTTTTGGCAGAGACATGAATACCCCGTCTGTTCGGGAAGCCCAAATCTGTCCAAGCACCTCGCTCATTCGTTGATCCTGTGGGAAAGCAGCACCAGGCTCACACACACCAGGCACAGTGGGTGTTCTGTGCACTGAATTTTCCTGAGTGTGTGAGGAATCCCTCACACCTGCACAGACACTGCAATGAAACCTGGTCATTGCTGAATCCCAAGAACAGCCAAGACCTCAGCTGTCCAGTGAAAGACAACGGAAAAAAGGTGAGGTCCAGGGAACCCATCCAATACAATTCACACATTTTATGCCACGTCCAACATAAAGAAAAATAAAAGAAGACAATTCAACTTGAATACTCTAATAAGTCAACCTTACATTAGAACATAACCTGGTGTTAAATGTTCCAGCACAACTTGTGAATGAAGCAGGTGTCAGGATTAGGGACCACTTCTGGGAGCAGCAGGAGTGGCAGGGTTCAGGCACCTGACTTTCCTTCTAAATACACAGATGATACAGAAAAGCATCTGTGTGCCATGGAGAGAGATAAGGACAAGTAGCATAAGTAATAACTGCTGGAAGAAAAAAAGATAATAGCTTAAAACAGATTTTGGACCAGGTAAATACATGTTTAATTTCCCCTTGTAGGAGAGTTTGTATGTATTTTACCAATGATCTCATTAAAGATCAAGATTAGAAGATAGCCATCACTAAGGGCAATGGCACAAAGGAACACTTCATTAAGTGTAATCAGCAGTCAGTGACTGAAAAAGCTTTAAAAACCAACAGAACTACTTGGAAATTCTAACTTGTGCCAAACACCTCAGAATGTGAAACAACTCTTCAGTGGAGGAGATTTAGGTGACAAAGCGACACTCCCAAGCCAAATGCATGTAAAAATTAGGCTGCAATTTGGTGCCTATCCAAGCTGCAAGCCAGGAAGAAAAGCCTGGGATAAAGTTGCAGCGCCCTAAAAGCCCTCAGTCTCCAAAACAGCAGAGAAAGGAAAAGCATCCCCTGACTCTTCAGTACAAACCAGAACGTTTAGCTGAGCCTCAGGATTGTATACACGCACCTCAGCTTTACTTGGGACCACACAAAATGGGAGTCACATTTAAAAGAAAAGTATGAATAAACTGCTGCACTGATGCTCATTTCAAACACTGAAGCTTGTTGTTTTCCAGAAGGAAAAGTGTCAATAGTTAACAGTTCAGCTGCTAGAGACCTGCTCATTTCAGCTCTAGAAAGAAAGGTAAATATCACCTCAGATGTGCACCCTTTATTTAACCTGACCTGTAAGAGTGGTGAAATGTACTATTCACCGTAAGGTAAAACAGACATTACAGTTGGGTAATAGCTGAGCACAGGAGCAACTACAACGGGCAACTGACCTCCACTTAGCTTTATTCCAGTCTGAACAGAAATCAGAAGTTAGAAAAGAGCAGCAGTAAAGAGGTTAGTCAGGCCTTTGACTAGAAGATCACACAAACAACGTGAAGGGTCTGCAGCAGCGGACAGGTCTCACAGGGATTACGACGTTTAGCTGCGTGCAAAACACTGATAAGCCCCCCCAAACGTGTACACAAGCGGACACCCCCAACACATGCAGCTCTCCCAAGGAAAGGCTCTACTGCTGCCATGCAGTACCAGGCCAAGTGCAATCCTGTGCTTATCTGCTGGTTCCTAACCCCAACATCATCAGGACAGCTCTCCCAGCAGCCCTGGTCCTGGACTTTTCCTGCCTGTTTCCAAACCTGGACCAATACACCACGCTGTTACAACTGATGACCAATAGTGCAGAACAAACTCCTGAAAGTGTCTGAAAATTTCATAATGTCCAAACAGCAGCAAAACAAAAAAATTTTGCCTGCAGCAACACTTGATAAATATATACTTAATTCTGCCAGCCGTACAACTGACTCTTGCAGACCTGAAGGCTGTACTTCCATGCCAGTGGATTCCCATCAGTGACATGGACTGGCAGAGGCACCAGCCAGGGTACTGAGAGTGCTTTAGGAGCTCTCCCCTGGCGTGCAGTACCTCCGACACCAAGGGGCTGCTCTGGGATTGGTGCAGGCAGGTGACTGTAGAAGTGTGGGACTCGGGTGTTCACGAGAAACTGCAACTAGTGTATAAACAGCTGCATCCAGTCATTTACTGAGTAAACATGAGACAATCATTTAGATAAAGGCCTGACTGAGGTGCCAGTTCCAGTCCAAGCAAGGAAACCCCCACCTACAACACTGCAATTAGCATGCAGTGACAGGAGCAGGGTCACTCCTCATTCCTGATCCCAGGCCTTCTGCCGGTTTCCTCCCTGGCACGGTGGCATCTTGCACCTTCCCTCGCGTTTGCGTGACCTACGCTAAGAAATGCAGCGGGTTTGAATCCAGAACATGAACTGCCTGCTGTCCTCCAGAGTGACTCCACTAACAGTGTCACTGGCATAACCGAGAAGGATGGTGACACAGCATGGCAGCAGGAGCCAAAGCAGGAGAGGGAGGTTGGGAACGATCCCAAAGGGGCTCCCATGGAACGCCCCTAGGTGAAAATGTGGTCACCTTGGCCTGGGAACCAGCAACACCCACAAACCACAGAGCCATGG
Organism: Callaeas wilsoni; assembly: GCA_013398955.1. Lineage (NCBI taxonomy): Eukaryota > Metazoa > Chordata > Aves > Passeriformes > Callaeidae > Callaeas > Callaeas wilsoni. The sequence continues at coordinate 27,558 of VWPU01004575.1, forward strand.
CTCATCCGAACTGAAGCACTCGACAGAGACAGTGACAAGATATGAAAAGAAGAATAAGCTAAAAGGTCCCCCAGAACCCGCATTGCTGCCAGCTGCCAGCCTGGGGATGTGGAGCTCAGTCCAGAGCACTGTGGGTACAGAGCTCTCAGAGGTGCTTTAGTTCAATGGCCAGACACCAGGCTGGGTAATAACACTCCACCCACCTACAGTTCCCTTGGCATTTTGAGATGATCAGGATGTTCCCAGCTTCCTGACCTGAAAATTGTTGCGTACTATTTCTGGGCACTGTTTAAAGAGGTGCCGCATTCCAACCCAGATATTGCTTAATTTCAGAGCAGGCAGACATGATCCCTACAATAATTTTAACTGATTTTTTAATGCCTTAAAGTAAACCAGAGTTCACACCTTTCTCAGACCACAACCACCCTGTGCCATGCTTCAGCACACAACTGTGTGCCTAAATTATTATCCAGGTGGAAACAGCCTGCTGAGGTTCAGAGCCCATCTTCTCTTGGCATTCATTCTAAATGTATTACAGCCATGTTATTTCCAAACTTTTCCAATCGCTGCAGTCCTGGTGGGTAGAGCGGTTGCGAAGGACGCTCGTGGCAGCACCACGTGGTATGCGTGCCGGCAGTGGTTGGGTGGGACAGAGCAGAGAGGGACAGGGAGCCCAGCCCTTGGGGACACGGCAGCTGGCTTTAACCTGCTGATCCTGACAGCCAGGGGCCAACGGCACTGTGCAAGATGGGATAACCCCACCTGGCAAGGCCAAATCCCAGGCTCTCAGGAGGGCCTTCTCACCTCCACTGAGCACTCAGCAGCCACCCCGGTAGAACAAAAGTGAAAAACTAAGCACGAATTAAGCCAATTTTCTTGATGTAGTACTTAAACCCTGCACTTGAGATGTGATGTGCCATCGCTGCCAAGTACTGGAAAACTGCTTCAGGAGTGGTCCAGACTGTCTGGCTCAGACAGTACCACATTTCCCAGCACAAATACAATAGAGCTGCACACATCAACAGGAAAAATACAAGAGCAGAAAACACCGCTGCCTTCCCAGAGAGCTGCAGGAAATCACACGTCTCACCTGGAGAGAAAACTCTTCTGAACTGTACTTTTACCAAAGGCTTTAAAAATTCAAAGGACCCCAAAAAACCAAAGAGGATTTGTCTTCATGTAAGTATTGTTAATTATTAAAAAACCCCCAAAACACTAGCAGCAAAACACAATTAATTGAAACAAAGCACATTTAACTGCTCTTGACTAAAACCTCAAAGTATTAATTAGCCATCACAGATGTCTCTCTACACCTGAGGCTTATGATCCCTCATCTCATTCTCACGAATAAAGATACAATGATACTTTTATGATATTTCTCTATCATTTGATGAAATGAATACTAAATTTCTTAGCTGGCAAGTTTCAGCAATTTTTCTTTCTTCTTACTAACTGAACTGCAATAAAACTCTTTTCATTTATATAAACTTCCAGAAATTCTGCCACTTGCCACTGTCACTGCTTCTTTCTTAAGCAAAATAAGACTTCGCTGCAGAACTTCCCAAGCATAACTAAAATTCCATTTTTCATTTACTAATAATGGCAACTGACTATACTTTTGCAGTGGATCTCTGCAACCTGGCTATGATATTTTCACTGATATTTTCTTAATCAAAAATATTGCACTGTAACCACGGGAAAAAACCCTAATTGATGTGTGTGCAGGGGGTGGTTTTCCTATTCCAAATCTGTAAATGCAGGTAGAACAAACGACACAGGTGGGTATCTCCTAAAAAATGATCTCCTGTTATTCCTTCCCACCAGAGTAAACAAACGCTGACTTTTCCTCCAGGCAGCTCAATACCATGGTGTCAGATTACAGTTTCCCTGGTGCCTTCCCTCTCAACTTTCATTTTACGACACAATTATTGCCCACTCGGGTGCCACCACTGAGCACAGGGAAGGATGAGGCACTACACGAGGCTCCCAGTGTCACACCCCCTCACTCTCCAGCCTGGGACACCACAGAACCAGGGAACATGCAGGCAGCCCCTGGTCCTGGGAGCCAAACTGGAACCGAGATTTATGGATTATGTCCTGAGCTGCAGTTTCCCAGATGAGGCAGTGGTGCTCCAGAATCATCACAGCTGAGGGAGAAACGTCTCCTTCCTGGCACACAGGGACAACCACAACTGGGTCGGTTCTTAAACGGATTAAGCAAATTGCAAGACATAAGCATCAATTATTTAAATTCTGAATTATCTCTCTTGCACTGCCACTGCTTATTTAAACATAACAAAAAACACCGGGCACCTATGCCAAGATCTGATATACTCCTGAAACACAGTAACAGCCAAAAAAACTCTGGACAATGTCAGGGAAAAAACAACCAGTTAAGCCTTATTCTGTTCATTACAGGAAAATGGCTTCCTACTGAGCTGCCCATTGTAATTAAAGGTGTGACACACAGGAGGGCTGCAAACAGGAGGCTGGCTCCTCGCTCTCAGTTATCAAAGGCCTCTATCTGTGACGGACAGAGCAAATACCTGCTATTATTACCACTGCTACACTACCAACAGCCTCTGGAAAGATGGGAATCCATTCCTCCTTAGACACTGAGCAAACCAAATGTGGATGAAGCAAAAGAGCAGCAATGGCAGGAAGAAGGACTTGATGCCCAAGATACTTAAAACACGCCTGAGCTGTGAGAGGATGTGGAAAATAGGAATGGAACCAACATACAGAAAGGAAAGAACAGGTAGAAAGTGTAGAACAAAGTAAATGTGTTAGGATAACTTCTGACCCATGTTCTGTAAGAAATGAGGGAGTTATTGAAAAAAAACCTCTCAGAACAAAAATTAAACAATCTTCTTACGAAGTTTCATTGTAACAGCTCAAGAAAGAACAGCGAGGCACAATGGAATGGGCTCAGATTCCCAATGCAATAGTCAGTAAGCACCATTAAGTTCTATTGTGCAGAATGCACAACAATCTGCTCTGTGGAGTAACAGAAAAACCTGCCCTCTGCAATCCATGTAACTGCAGCCCCTGATACCCAAACAGCACTCCCACAACAGTCCCAGGGCTGCCGCACGGGCAGGAACACGGACGGGACGCCACTGGCGTGGCCAGAGCAGTTCGTGTCTCTGAACTCACGCGTAAACGTGGGGCTCCTCAGCAGCTCGCGCACAGAGCTCTGCCCAGCGGAAGCCGAGCCTCCCCTGCCCGCTCCACGCATGTTCTGGCACGGCAGAAGAAGGGCACTGCTCCAAGAACGGTTTTCCAAAGAACTCTGGCTGAAACTCTTTGCTCAGAGCCCTCAAGCCACCTTCCTTACCCGAGTTACAGAGCCAGCAAATAATGGAAGAAAGTAAGTCTCATATCAAGTTTGGGAAATGTTGCTCTTCAAAAGAGCAAAGAAACGTGTTTTATGAAGCAGCAGCAAAGTACATCGAGTACGTGCAGAGCTGCAGCACACGGTGTGTAACACAAACACCTGCATACCTTTGATAGCTGAGGAGTCAAAAGGTACAGAATTTCAAAAACAATGGCATTCTAAGTTGAGAAACACATCACTAGATGTCAGGCCAGCTTGGTAAAGCCAGCAAGCAAAACGAAGGCAGCTTTACAGCAGGAGGATTGTTCCAGGGAAGGGGGGGCTGGTGGCTCTCCAAAGCACAAACAGCTGCATTTTACTACTTGGAACTCGCACAGGGGCCCCTAAATTCTTTATTTGCTCAGCCTCATCCTTGGCGCTGCTCCCGCCTGGGGAGGGTGCCCAGAGCACACTGCAGCACTCCCTGCTCCTGCAGGGCAAACGCGGCTGCCCCGCAGCGCCCCTGAACCCAGGGACTCCCAGCAAAAGCATTCCCGGAGGGAAGGGCACCAGGAGCTGGGACCTGCTCCTGCGGATCCTGGCAAGCAGGCGAGGGAGGCTGGGGAAGCTCTGCTATGCTGTGCAGCACTGAGCAGAACAAAAAGAGTATAATTAGCTGGCAAATTGCTCATTAATGTTGTCTTACTGCAGACACCAGGAACCATTCAAACAACAGACCTCTTACTGTCTCCAATACCATTTCTTCTCCTTTCCTCTGCAATGATCTACTTATCCACTTATCCTACCCTTTCCTTCTGCTCAAAAAAATGTCCTACTTTCTCTGTTTCTTCTTCTCATCAACAGCAGTTCAGATTTTTGGATATATTCAGACTTTTGGATTCCACTATACAACTGTCATGACCAATTTTTCTGTGTAAGTGCTTTCTTGGCAGAAAGCAATTAAGAAATACAACCCTCAGAAAAGCCAAGTACTGTAAGAGTAGAAATACTCTCCTGTGCTAGGGGGATTTATATTCCCTCCTAAAGCTATTCCAGTGCTTCTAATATATCCTGGAGAACCGCAGCAACTGAGATCTGAAGGACTTGAGATGCAGAATGTATGCAGCTCTTGCAAGCGTGCTGGAAGATGAGGAGCAGGATAGCTGGTTTTAACAGGAAGATTAAAAATGATCATCACCTTTTAAAACACTTTCACCTCTTCCTGCTTCTTGAAGAAGGCAGCTGAGAAAGAAGAAAAATGTTCAGACTGTGACTTCTGTGGGAACTGAACAGAGACAAAACTGAAGAAATCCACAGATTCCCTCTTAAAATTGGTCCAAAATGGAACTGCTGTTTTAATAAATAGCTTGAAAAATAGAGGGATTAGTGGTGCATCACTTCCAGAGGCATAATGTGTATATATTCTGCACAGACATGCTTAATAAGCAAAACCGTGCACTTTGGAAATTTTCTAACTAATGATTCTTCTCTCTGCAGCTCTTCTATGATTCTGGTCAAATTTACTGACATTCTTCATACAAATTAGAATAATTCTCAAGTCAAGAACTCTGCAGCAAAGAAGTGCTCTTGGAGAACAATGAAATTTTAGTCATCCATCACACTGACGTAACATCCTTCATTACCGAGCACTATTCCTGAATTTGCTCTCCTTGATACGCACACTGCTCACTGCAAAGCAGCACTAAAATAATATAAAATGACTCATGGTGAAATAAAAGTCCCCAGTTTTCCATTCAGCAGCTAGTTCCATCAGTGTATCCTTGCTCTGATTTATCACCTGCCGTTTTCTCCCAAAGAGAGGGTTTTAGCATATGCACCAATATTTTCAGTTTAGGAACTAGTATCATTCTGCCATTCCACCCTCTCCTTATCCACACCATGCACTGCGGCATCAGCCACTCCCAACAGCTCAGAGCAGCCTCAAACACCTGCAGTAATCCCCACTGTAACCCGAGCATGACACCCCAAGCTCACGGGACCAGGGACAGTTTGGAACCAAATGTTTATCTGAGCCCCATGAACCCCCAATAAAATCAGCTCACATTTATACAAGCTGTGATTCCCATGCCAATGTGGTGGTTGTGTCCAGCTCACAAATTACAGCTCTCTGTGTGCCAAGCTGAACTCCCTCTGTCTGGGGAAGCTGAGGGTGCATGTCTTTATTAGCAACAGTGCAGAAAACTGCAGTTTAAGTTCGCCTCAGTAATAATGCTGGATCAGGCCTTTGCTTAAAAACGACATCCTAAGACTGCAGCAGCGCTGTGAAAACTCTGCTCTCCCCAAGAGCGTGAGTGCCCTATAAATTGCCAGGGATGAGCAGGAGCAGCAGCCCCTGCCAGCACCTTTGCCAAGCGTCCAGCTCTGTTACATCAGGAGTATCACCGTGCTCTTCTGGATCATGATGCAGTGCTTTAGGTATGTGGGCTGAGGTTAAACAACAGAGAAGCGGTGGCAGGGAAAGCAAAGTCGTGAAAGGCTCTGCAGGCAGGGAAATGAGATTGCTGGAATGGAATCAGGGAAGGCACGCTGACATTTATTCAGCCTGAATTTTCCGAAGGTACTAAGTACATTCTTTCAACTGGCTGATCCCAGCAGCACTTACACTCAAGAAGGCATTAGGCCTGGCAATATGTGACATCATATTTTCGCTTTAATGATTTTCCTAATGTTATGGAAAACAGCAAGATCCACTGTGAGAGTTCTAAAGGCCACTTCTCTGTGACATGAGACTGCGTTCTACCGGGTAATAATCAGAATCCTGAGAGGAAATATGGCTGTGCACTGACCAGAGGTACTTCACGCTTAGGCCACCGACATGCTAATTAGTGTAACTACTCCTAGTTTCTGTAAGTTAATCATCATTTACACCTACACATGTTCAAGCACTTTTTCCTTGCTGAGACCAAGAACCTCCACACTTGCTCACTTTTGAAGGTTAGAAACAACACATTTGTTTGTAACAGAAAGGAGAGCCAAGACTATATTGACTAGTTCATGGGGATCAGTCACTAATATTTACTGCCAGATTTTTTATGGTGGGTAATTTAAATTGCAGTCAGCTAAAAATCCAGTGAGTAACTGGTAATATGAACTCTCTGGGTGAAAAATCAAGAACACAGGAAAAAGCTTGAAAATTTTGTTACACACTTTTTTAAAAAATTTATTTTGTCTGTATTCTGGAATTCTGCACAATGATTTGATTAGAGCAAAAACCAGAAAAGCCAGAACTCCAGCGCTATCAGCCGCAAACGTCTGGTCAGAACTGCTAATCCCCATCAAATTTAGGAGCAGAACAAAAGGCAAGGAAGAGTTCTGGCCAGCTCCAAGCTCCCAGGAAGCCTCTGAGGAGCCTGCCTGTGCTGGGAAGGGAACAACGGTGCCAACTCCCACATCAGCTCCATGGAGAATGGAGCTGGCGCTGCCAACCGCCGGCTCCGCATTCCTTCCTCCCTCCTCTTCCCGCATCTGTTTTGGCTGCACCTGGCACGAGGAACCCAAGTGATGTCACCTGCCCAAGCTGGCCCTGGAACTCATGCTGGAGACACAAACACTGCCCAGCACAGCCAGCTCGGCACCTGGGGGCACAAGGAAGCGTCCCGCCCGCTCCGCTGCTGTTCCCTCCCGGGCCTTCCTGAGCACTGCAGGCAACGCGATGGAGACACTGGAGAGACAGCAGGTCCTACAGTAGGATAAAGATGCATCGATTCAATGGGGAGGAAAGTGTTTTACGTTTTTACGTACAGGCTGGCAAAAGTTGGGCAGCTGGTTAATTACACTGAATTCACAGGATTTACAAGCTTAGACAGCGGAGTGCAACCAAAGCCCCTACAGAAACCCTCCTCTCTCTCCTCTTTTTAACTCAGCCTTAGTTAAGGGACAACAAAACACCCAAACCCCAGCACAATGCAACGTTAATTTCCTAAGAAAAAAAACACTGCGAGGTTTACTGGGGTGTGGGCTTCCAAGCAGGGGGTCAGAGATGCAGCGAGGCAGGAGTCAGAGCAAGGAATGAATTATTTACTAAATTTACAGTACCATTTATATATTCTAGTTCCATAAAGCAATGGAACAGTGCTCACACTTCTCCTAGGGTGATTGGTCAAAGTCTCAGACACCCACTTAGAAATGTTTTCTCCTAATATAATGTACACAAGGTCAGAAGATACCAGATATGAATGCTATTTACAAAAACCCTATCTATTGTTTACATAGCTTACACAGCATAGGAGAAGTTCTCACAGAATGAATGCAAGAAGAGGAAATTTCCCTGCTCACAGCATTTCAGCATCCACACTGGGGGGATGGCAAGAGCAAGAGCAGATCAATTTCAGTTCTCTCACTAAATACAAAGCAGGTACGGTGTGCTTTCCTTTAAGACATTTGCATTGGGGCCCTGTTGCAAGGCCAAAAAGATATTAAAAAATGGTGACATCAGACCAAAACAAATCTATTAAGACCAGTTCCCACAGTGAAATGGTTCCTGGAAGGTTTTCCCTACTCAGCCAGCGTGCCATTCCCCACATTTGCAAACAAAAAAAAAAATTGTATTTCACTTGCTCAGTTAAGATCAGATCTTTTTACACAGTAAATCAAAAACATGTAAGAGATTTCAAATAACGTCACCACGAATTAACTGATTACTGAAAACCTCTCTTTCATACTTCACGTGTTACTAAACCCTTTCAGAAATTGCTGGTATCCAGCCTCACATCAGAGACAAGGCAACCGCTCAAAAATGGAAATATCACTTATTTCATTATGCAATTTTTATGCACAGAGCTGACTCACAAAAGTATATTTAGGCTCTGGATAACATCCAAGCTAATAATTAATTATGTTTTAAACTACTTGCAGTGTAATTCCTAGTATTTCTCATTTTACCTGTTCTTTTTTAATGCTGTAGGTGTGACTGCGCATGACTGACTGGTGAGCAAAAAGGGCAGAAACAAGGAGAGACACTGACTATTCGACAGACACAAGGCAAGAGACGGAAGCAATCACAGAATCGGCATCAGACTTATTTTCTAAAATTAATGATTGGAAGATTAGTCTTAAAATGAAACATCTTCGAGGTACTTGCTGAACAATAATCCCACAGTACTGTTCATCCTGGAATCAGGAGAAAATCCTCAACATACTTCCAAATGCAATTCCATAGAGTAAGCAGATAGTCACTTCATAACCATCTCACTGCCACAGAACCAGCAAAGCCTGCCTTTGCAAAGGGGAACCAGCCCCAGAACACCAGGAAAACTTGGATGGATCTGCAGGTTTTCCTTCCCCCACGGCTGCCATGCAAATAGAGGGAACCACTTGGGAACACAGACTGTCCTTCCAGATGCACAACCGTCCCAAGCACATCCCCTTCCTGGGGCAGCGCTCCTGGAAACTCGCTCCTGCACAGGCATGGTCAGACAAAGCTCGGTTTACAGCTCAGAGGGGTCTGGGTCTTCCTTTCCTCTTCTTCCACAGGGATGAATGACAGCACTCGAGACAAAGCTGACAATCATGTCCAGCCACGGACATTCAGAGCTGAATCTCTCTGTTACTGAAGATAAAACTCCCACCTTACAACAAAGTTTTAAAAATTCTTTTCTAGAATCCATAACATACAGCCTGGAAGTTGTTATTTCCAACCCAGGCTGAAAGGGAAGCTGCAGCTTTCCACCAAACCACTGACAAATCTGGACTCACACCACAGCACACAGTGCAATTTTTATTTTATTTGAACGACTCATCTCATTCCTTTGCCTTCAGCTCTGGAAGCCTTCCCACACACCCTTTTAATTTTCTCATTCCTTCTGGAGACAAAAACCCGCCTGGTCATCATGCTGGTTTAATTAATTTATTTTTCTGTACATAACTGCTGACTTTTGGAAGCTCCCAATGCCATCCCGGTAGATGAAAAGACGGATAAAAGCATGGGACTTCAGATGAAGAGATGCAGTAATATATTTTACAATGAGATTTAATGTGAAAACTAAACAGGGTAGATTTAGCTTTGGAATAGCTGCTGAACTAAAACCTTCAGTTCACGTGCAGAATTCTGTTCTTTTTATGTGTACAAAATGTGCCCATTCCGAAACTCATCATTACTTGACAGCTTTTCTCAAAGAGAAAACCAGCTGAAGAGCACAAAAAGCAATCAAGACTCTCTGGTTTCTTATCTGTAATTTTCTGTGGCTAGATCTGCACCAAGGCAGCTCTGGCTGGCACCTGCAGCGTTAAACCCGTGTCAGCATTTCCATTATAAATTCTCCACTTTAGAGATTGCTGTGTATCCAAACTCATATACAGATTTTCTGTGCAGGAGCAAAGAGTTTATTACTGCTATTTTAAAAAGTGATACTATTTCTATCTCTGCTGCTCAAAGTTTTATTCTGGTTTCTGCACGGAGAAATACCAACAGATACAGTTTTCAGGGAGAAAAAGAAAAATGCCTGACACAAAATTCAGAATCCCAGGGACCTCTGGGAATGTGGAGGGATGAGGTAACAAGACAGCACTGCCAATTCCTGACTCTGAAAACTTGACTAAAAATTACAGATGGGTTTCTTGATTCTGCGAGCTAATTTACACTACTTGCCATGAATTATTTGTCCTCCACTCATGGGTGGGGAAAAAAAGCAAAATTTATTCAGGTCCTCGGTACTTCCCACCAGCTCCGGCTCTGCTCAGGTTTGAGCGTGCCCACCTGCCCCCTCCCCAACAGCCAGAGTGCTTCAGAACAGGCCTGCAAGCTGCCAGACACTGGAATTAAGAAAGGAGGCAGGTGATTTCTTGTTGAGGAGAGAAAAACTGATTTTGTCCTTAACAGAAAAGCTAAAGAGACCCAAGGGATGGAATTCGTCATCCTCTACCTGCAGCTGTCAACAAAGTCCTTATCTGCAGAGAGCAGAGGCTCTCCAGATGGCCATCTGCACTCCTTGCAGAGCAAGGGGAGAGCCAGGAAATTCACAGCACTATTCATTTGAACCATTTAAACCTCCAGCTAAGGCCACAGGAATTCTTTTCTAGAAATGCCTGTTTAAATGAAGAGCTGAACACTGTTGGTGACTGAGTACAAGAGTGGCACAGGCAAGAAGGGCAGTGCTAGAGGAGAAAACCAAGGTCCCTCCATGAACTGCATTAGTCACCAAATAACAGTCACGTCTGGTCATGGTGATGTGAAGGGGCAAAAACTCCTTTTTGTTTTACTGAATCAATGAACATTCCCATCAGTTTTCCCTGTGCTGATCAGCAATATACAAAGCATTTGGTGCCTTGAAACAACTCGGGAAACAGCCAGAGCTTACTCTGAAATATGGACGTTTATTTTTAATCACACTGTTCAGTTTATGGACTAAAGCAGAAAAACAGAATATTAACCTGGAACTGAATTTCATACCAAGCAAAATGTATCTCTTATTTTGCAAATGACACTGATGGCTCAGCTAGATAGCCTTTCTGCAGGAAGAATCTATATGCATTCCTGAACAGAACTTCTGTAGAGCTGATGTCAATCACAGTCCAACCAAGGCAGAAATCCTGCAGGAGGCTTTCCCTGTGTAAGAAAGGTCTACAGAAGTGCTGAGCTCTTTAGACAGACATTTTAAATCCTGGATAGAGCAGAAACATGCATCTTTTATATACATAACATTAGCTATACTGTGTTAGTAACACAGTATACTGGACACCAGAAAACTGTCCCCAGCAACTCCTCTAAGTCCATCAGCAAATCCACTCACCTACTTTCTCTTAGGTCAAACTCACAAATAAACAAACCCCAATATGAATACACTGATTCCACTCACAGATCTCACAATGAGATAGAAAAGAGGATGGTTCCTGGTTTTAAACTTGCCTTGTAGTAGTGATTCTCTGCATGGATTGCTATCTGTTCTTTTCAAAGTTTTGCCCTGGTAGAAATCTTTTCCAAACCACAGGATGTCACAAAGGTACAAAGGGGTTACCAGCAGCCTTTTTGTGCTGAAGGGGTGTCACTGAAACCAAGAAAAATGGGGACTGGAATGAAAGGGCTAAGCAAGTATCCATCCCGTCTAGAAAAATAAACTGTCAAAATCCACTGTGCATTAGAATACATCATGATATGACTCTGGAAAAGAGTAAGCATTTTTCCTCATCTCCACTGCAGTCACGTAATTGTCAGTGGCTAATTACCCATTTTAGAGAAGGACTCCAGCAAACACAGCCTTTCCCCTGCACAGCTTTGTTAACAGCAGCTGGCTTTGCTCTGGGTGATAAAAGTGACCCCTGACCACCACTGACACATCTCAAGTCAAGCAAGGCATGTCCAGGGATGTCACAGCCCTTTGGAGTGGCAGAGTCTGGGAGCTTCTTAACCACTTCCATGGAGTCTGTATGAAAGCCAGCATGTGCACTGCACACGTCCACCCAACCCTGATTCCACTTTGACAGAAAGGAAGTGCTGCCAGAGCAGCGTTTCAGCCAGAGTCCCGGCACTCAGCCCCTGGTTTGCCACGTGGCAGCTGGGACGAGGCAGCCGCCTTTGGTGCCCCCACGCCGGCCTGCCAGGAACCCTGCAATGCAGCACTCTGGCCTTTGTGACTGCTGAACTGCCTTCATCAGAGCATCCCAGGATGGGGTGGGTTGCAAGGGATCACCTTGTTCCAACCCTCTCCCATGCGCAGGGACACCTTCTGCTAGAGGAAGGTCCCCTTCCCCTTATCTGAGCTTACTCTTTTTGGTTTATGCATCCCAATCCTAGCTGGTATCTTCGGAGCATAAACAGATTCTCTGTACTTTTGTAACAATATTTATTCTCAAATGATTTCTAAGAAAGGAGAGGAAGAGCTGAGCTGTGAGAAATGCAGCCTTGCAGAACCCAGAGGTGCTGCTTCTGTGTTTGTTTACTAAATATAATTCAGTCCTACTCCTGCAACACTTTGTTAGGGCACGCTGTATTTTGCTCACAAAGACGCCTTTGTCAGCTCTCTCCAACAGTTGTCCAATACATTTTTGAAGTGTTTCCCACAAATCCAGCTCTGCACTTACAGCCCCCAACGACAAACAACAGCAGTATGTGGGATATGCACAGTGCACAGACATTCTATTGCATGGCACATAAAATATCACAGCAAGCAAAAGAATTTGCAACAAGGCTTCCAAATAAATTTTTTCACAGTTTGACATGAGCTCAGCCTTTACTTAATATTTCACTCTGCCTGGTAATGAAAGACATCCTGCCTACCCCAAAGCACTTGTCTAAAAGAGCAGATATTTGAAAGGTCACAACCACTCGGAGCAGCAGGACTGCAGACGCCCGCTCGGATGTTTGCTCTGAGATAAATCAGGCTGCAGCAGCTGCTGCTCCCAGCCCCGGCCCTATATCAATCACATACACATAAACTTCTTGCACTGGGACACACCATAATTCTTTTTTTCCACACTATCAACTACAAACCACTGCAACCTCTCCCCTCAGCTTAAGAGATCAGATATTTCAGGCATTTCCTTACTCACATCATAGATCTTCCAAACAAACTTCTGTGGGACAGATTAAAAATGGCACCTTAACAAGGAATGTTCTGCGGTCAAAAAATGCAACAAAACTTGCATTGAAACACTTCCATTCTCCACACTTCCCATGGCATCCTGCCCAGTCCATCACCTCTACCCACATTATTTCTGGATTTACTACAAAGATGAGAAACACCACAAAAAAGGTTTGAGTTTCAAGTAGTTCTTTTCCTCTGAGAGCTTCTGCCCCGCAGGATGCAGTGCCATGTGGGCTGAGTGCCTCTGTGCCTGCCATGCGGCACGGCTGCCTCAATCCATTCCTCACGGTCACAAACCAAGAGCACAGAGGAACAAATTTCCTCATTCTCCTCTGGAAACACTGAAGCATGTCTTTGGGATGGGAATTGTTACTGCAAGGGGGGGGTGAAAGCTGGGACTTTGAGGGGCAGAAAATGAGAACTGCTGCACAGGCCCCACGGCACATCTCTGCAACCCTCTGCTGCCTCTGTGCTGGGTCTGACATCCCTCTGCTACTATAGAGCTGCCTATGGTGGCTCTCCATGAACAGCTGATCTTGGAAAGGAACAAGGGATAACAAATAGGAAAGGGAAAATCAGACATACTTTCTTCTGCTCCCTTATGTGTCCTAGAACCAAACGTGTACCAGCAAGGGATTTCTTTTTATTTCACTCTTTGACGAGCTCCAGAGAAGGTTATACTGGAAAAACACGGAGCCCATAAGCTTTTCCATAGGAAAGCTGCAGAGTCACCCCCGGCCTTGCTGCAGGGAGCAGCTGCCCCTGTGCTGCATTTCAGTGCCTGAGAGCACTGAAGAGCACGGAGCCATGGAGCCTGAAGTCTCCTCAGCGACCGTGCCACAGCTGGAGCCGGAGCTCGCTATGCTAAATACAGCATCCCTGAGCTGGGAACTCGAGTGGGCCGTGTTGGATTGCACAGCAAAGCAATTTAAGCAAATGACTAATCTAAACCCTTCAGTTTCGTTCCTACTTTGGGCTTTAAAAAGTGGCTGAAAAACATCAACCATCAACTCTCACTCGCTGTAACAAAGCAAACCCAGAAGATTAATTTTGCCATCCTAACGCCAAATCAAGGCAAATCCAAACAACAAGACTGTTTACTGAGCTGTGCTGAGCCATTTGCACTTGGACTTGGATCAGGACTTGTGGCATACAAAAAGCATGACATGTTTTTCACTTCCAGAAGGAGGAAAGAAAAATTACTATAACAAAGATTATTTTTTTTCCCAGACTTCTTGGTATCTTAACTGAGTCAGTATTTTGATTGAAATTACCCTAAGCTTCCCAGTCTTAACAACTATTTCATTACAATACACATTTTAAAAGCGTGTAGAGGCACATGTGTGTCCATTACACTTAGAAAGTGCCAAAGTATTTGTTTTTAAAACCAGAGTGCATGAAGAGCTCTTCATGCAGCAAGGTCTCAGCCAACTAAACTAACAGGAACACTTAATTTGTTATTTGAATGATGATTTTAAAAAAATCTTTCCAGCTGACGTAACAGTGAATTAAGAAACATGTGACAGTAAGATCTGAAAATATTACACTGGATGAAATCATGACTGAGAGCAAAGTTACATTAGATTAGAAATAAAGATGATTCGTGGCTGGCTCCAGAGAAATGCAGAACACTCCAGCACTAACGATGGAAGTGCTGCAGTTGGCTCCAGTCTGGCAGCCTTTGTAAGGCAATCTGTGTTTTACCAGCACACGTGCTTTACCAGCACAGCACACTCAGCATCGTACTTACAGTGGTGCCGGCTGCCGTAGGACCGGGGGTGCCACGACCCTCCTTACCAACACCCTGACTTTGTTCTTCAGGCCCACGCGTGACAAGAATCCTGAAGTGCTGCTGCCTCGTGTTTTGATCTGGTCTGATTTTAAACAAGCATCCCTGCCCTTGAGGCGTCCGCTCTACTGAATTGCCTCTAGGTATTTCTGCCCTGTTCCTGCTGTTTCCAGGCAGTTCCGAATTCAGCCCATCAGCTGTGGGGCTAATTCCTTCTGCTGGTGGCTGGACAGGGTAGGAAGTACTCCTTTCCAGCCGTATCCGAGGGTACCTGACCAATCTGTCCCCTTTTGTTCCAGTAAAGCCAAAGTTACATCCACCTCCTGCACCTGTACTGCTTGCCTGCGGCTGCTGTAACTGGAGAACAAAGAACTTTTTCCCTGAATTTGCTGACAGATCTGGCACATGCTGCAAGGACCAACGCCGGGGTTCAGGGGTGGGAGCATTATTGGTAGCCTCAGGACCAAAGGGAAGTACAGTAACTTGAGGCACATCTGCACTTGAGGCCCGATGCTGAATCCGCACACCACTTATGTTTAAACCTGAAGCCGCTTCGCTTGCTTCTTCTTGTTGGGCAGCCAGCAGAGCCTCCTCGCTCTGGTTATTAGCAGGAATACTACAAAATACTCTACGGTTACAGCCAATAGTTCCATCTGTCTGCTGCCCCAACTCTTCCGTCAGCCTGGGTGAAGAGCTTTCAGGAGTCACCTGTGGAGCGCTCGGAGAAGAGCGGTTTTCAACAGGTGATGCATAACGCTCCCTGAAGTCCGAGAGTTTACAGGGAAGCGTCTCCTCCGGAGACTCCAGGGCCACGCACCCGTCGGCGCAGCCGTCGGCAGCTTTGCGCTGCAGCGAGATCTGCACGGACGAGCTCCTGGTGGGGCGCGTGTCGATGCCGTTCAGCAGCTGCGGGATAAACATGGATGTGCTCCTTTTCAAGGAGCCCACTTCGTGCAAATCTCCATCGCTGCCATAATCCTCTCCGTGCCGCGAGAACGCGTGAGGGCTGCTTCTTCTTGGCAAGGTGTGGAATGCCATGAAAAAGTCATCTTCCCTCTCCCGGGCAAGGATCTCCGATTCCGGGGCTGTGTTGCTTCTCCCAGAGCCAAAATGAAACCGCAGCCGATGGGCCATGGTTTTACAGAGAGGAGAAAAGGAGAGGGAGAACAGCAACAATTCAGGCACTGCCAGAAGTTAAAAACCAAAGACATGAACTCAGAGAAAAAGTGTCCCATCTGCCAAACGGTTAGCACTGCAACCCTGGGAGCGACAGATAGCAGAAATAGCCCAAGTGGCAAGCAGCATTCCAGGCATGATTGGGCAGGAGCAGTCAGCGCTCCTACACACACGGTGACATAGGGTAGGATGGTGGGAGTCACGTGGCCTGGTTCCCCCTCTCCAATGTAAGCGTGTGGGGAGTTTGTTTTTTCCTCTTTTTTTTTTTTTTTTTTTTTNCAGCAAGAGCCTGAAACAGCACCTTCCCAGCTGCTCCTTTTCCATCAGGGAGGAGTGGCCCCAGCGGGAGAGCTCTCGCAGCTGACTGAGAGAGCGAATACACTCAGCACCGCTATAAATCTAAACCACATCACATTCACAGGGCACACTTGGAAAAAGCACTTGCATAAAAATGTAACTACAACAAAAACACTTCCATTTTGTGTTAGAAGTTTAAGTCAATGCCACATGCAAATGAGGAAAATTCTTTCAAGCATAACATTTTGGTGTGTTACAGCTCTGGGCTGTCATGGCAGAACAGGAATAAATACGACATGGTTATGCTTTCAATTTTAACCATGCTCATAACACAATTAAGCAACAAACTTTTGCCTTTAAAAAGCCCCAACAGCAATATAACCTGCGCTCCCCTTTGAGTAACTACATATTACAAACAAAGCAATCGTACATACGGCAAAGATCTCTCACACAGTAAAACCAGCAGAAACGTGCAGGACAGCAGGACACAAAGCTCCTTTCCCAGATTTACCAGGCAGTACAGGTGAGGCACAAGCGGAGCTGGGTGCTGCATGTCCGTTTGTACTGATTTGTCTCAGACCCTGCACAGAACTGCCCGCTCCTGGCTGGCCTCCAGCGAGGGAGTCAGCAATGCCACCACACGTGGCACTGCCAGCACGGAGTACGGTTACGCTTTCTGGGAGCCAGAAGAGCTCAGGAGAAGGACAGGCACACAAGATTCACCAGAATGTGAACCAACCACCCGAAATCAGCTCTGCTACAACGCAGATACTCAGTGCCCTGAGGGCACTCACACGTGAAGGGTGTGCACACTTCTTAGCACATACCAGAAAAGAAACTCAGGTTAACCAGAAGCGCAGCTCTATCTCAGGGCCAGGACAGCTGCTCCCTGGGAGAACTGGAAAGCCTAAATCTTGTCTTGTCATACAGCTCTGAAAATCTCTATGTGGCGAGTCAGTCCTCTGCCTAGACATCTGAACTCTGCTTGCAAGCAGCTTGCTTTCAAAAGCCAGAAAACTACCAAACCCAAGAGCAATGGCAGCTCAAACTGATTAAACCGCCAGCAGCCAGCACAATCCCCCATTGTTTTATATGGATTATGAGCCACAACAAAAATGTGAATAGCTTCCACACAGCAATGGTCCTGGAGATTGCCTTGTAGAAGCACAGGCGTCGGTATTATTTTATCTTCTTTTTCAGCTAAAACACATTACTCAAGAACACTGTCTCTGCACCCAAAATGAAGCTGCATCACATTTACTCTGTTGAGATTAGGGAACAGAAAGGCAAGAACACCTGCAGAGACAGAGTGTGTTTTGGTAATTTGGGAACAAGGAGAAGGAACAAAGTCCTTCCCATAAAAGCCATTTAAGTATTGACAATAACTATGTGAGAGTAAAGCCAAAATAATCAGTTCAGTGTCTCCTCATTCTGCAAACACAACCTGATGGAAACCTGCTACTCCAAACCCCCCAAAGCAGTCACCTTGCCATGGACCTCCTGGAAGGAAAGTCATGGCTCCTAACCCCAGGGGCTGCCTTGGCCAGGAGGTTCTAAGCCCAGGGACAGACTGACTTTGGAGGCAGGACCAGAAGGAGAGCACACAGTTGCTTCAACAATAAAAAGTGCTGAAACTGCCAGGGTAAGGCCAGTACTACACACCCGAACTAGGAAATCCAAAGCAGTATGTCTGAAATGAGTATCCCAAACCTGTCATTTCCCAGCTGTCACTGCATACGAGTTTTTTCTCTGCCCCACCTCCCTGCTCCTGTGGTACCTTTGTGTTCCAATGGCACATGGCAGTCTGAATAGTGCAAGTGGTCATTATAATCATTATATACAAATAAATATGCTCCTGGTCAGCCCACTGTAGAGGCACAGTGCCAGTGGCTCACTGATTTACTTCCTCCTGAGGAAAGATCCAATCATTCGGCTGCCAAGTCCTCTTTCTCCCCAGATTACAGCTTGTGTGGTTTCCTTTGCTCTTTATTTATTAGGAAGACAGAAGGAAAGAACCTATTTGTTGAAGACAGATGTTTCTACACTGGTGTTTTTCAATGAAAGTATCTTTGCAAATCTGATCCTAATTTTCAGAAAGTAAACAAGTTCAGTAAAGGTCATACTGCCCCCAGCCCAGAAAACGTTAATTCCTGATCTCATGAACAGAGAGATAGTGTAACAATGTTCAAAAGGCAAACGCCCAAGAGCCATCCACCCGTGTGCCACTGCACTGGCACCTCTAACCCCGGATGTACAGAGGGCCACTTATCCCATGGATCGTAACTGTCACAGAAGCAAGCAGCAGTCAGATGGTCACAGTCTCCTCCAGAAGAGCTACTGTGTCAGCCAAATGCAGGCAAAGACTAAACCCACTAACAACATGTGAGCACTGTGAGGCAGAGAACTGAAACCCAACAGAGCATCACTGTGCCATGACCTCAAACCTTCACGTACACATCGTGCGCACAAGGTGCAGCTCTGGTAACCACCTCTGAAAGCAAGATGCAGAAGCATTAAAGGACTGGAAAGGGATGCTAAAATTATCAGTGGCTAAAAAGGTCAGGACTTTATTGGTTTGAAGAGGAGAGCCCTACAGAAGGACAGAGCGAGGGTTTTGCTGTCAGAGGAGGACCGTTTTCGTCTGATCCAGCAGGGCACTACTTTAGTGCCCTTTCAGTCCCAAACTCACACAGTTTTTAAGCATCTGTCTGGGTTTCTTGGCACGCTCACTGAAACAATAGACTAAAGACACCTTCCAGCTGTGTTGTATTTCTATTAGCTGCGGCACACAGAGCTTGTGATTAGTGCAACACAACCAAGAGAAGCACTCACCAGTCTGTTTTCATCAAACACCTCGAACAGGAGCCGATGGTTGGTTGGGTTTACCTGTGAGAAAATCCAAATGTCACTGAAAGTTCAGTAGCTGGACAATAACAATATCTGGGTACTAGCTCAGGCAGCAATTAAACCAGGACAAACAGGACAGGACTACCAGGTCTGATGTAAATCTTTACATGAACTGGAGCACCAGAATCTTACTGCAACTGGGAAGAGCCTGGCAGTTGACATGAAAGCTTTTATTTGCTGTGCTCAGTTACTGCATTTCCCTGCTAGAGGACCCCAGTCCCAGGCTGGACAGACTATCAGGGCTCCCTGACTGATTGATTTACGAGGAGCAAGAGTTTTGCTGCATTTCCTTCAGAATTTCACATTCAGGTATGTCTCTGACTGTCCATCGCTCACCATCGCTAGCCCATTTAGCGCACATGCCCTTGGAACACCCAACAGAAGTCTCCCCAACACCTGAAAACAGCAAATATACCTCCAGAAAATTATTTACTTAAATTGAAGCAGAAAGACTGCCAACATTTAAAAGGACAAAAACAAATATAAAAAGAACTCTGTTGGAAAGACTGAATAGCTGCTATTAAACAACAAAAAGTTTTATAGTGTTTGATCCAGCTGATAAACTTTTTCAGAAAAGCTTTGCAAGCCAGGTTACTATGACCATCATGTTTAAGTAAGAAAATTTAGAAATAATATACCACAGTGCACTGATAATTCTGTGGGCTGGAGATGGACTTCCTAGTTTTGAGAAAATCAGAGAACTGTGACACACAAAATAGCGTCTAAATTACTTTATAGGTCCCATTATTGCTTAGGACTTTCAAGATGTTTTAACAGAGCTTCTACGAACTACACCAAAGGTTTTGCAGCAGCGTTGTGCATTCCCTTTTCCTGAGATTTTAGATTTGTATTACTCAGCTGCAAACCCCAGAAAAGCTGTTTGGTACATGTGTCCAAATAAGCACTCCCCATGAAGCTGAGCGCTGCTCTGGCAGAGCTCCCCATCCCGCAGGCAGCTCCCGACACCCAGCACAGCCCCAACAACCTGCCGCATCTGCCCTCAGGCACTGCTCCAGATTAATGCTTGAAACCCCCCGAAATTCCATCTGACCTGCTCTTGTGGAGCTACAGCTACACTGGAAGCCAATCGGTATTCTTTGGAAAAATAATGTCTGCAACTGAGTAGCAAAGTTACTGCCCTTCACAGTTATATCAGGCAGGTCGGGAAACAGTTTCTAAGTAACCTGGTGCCAATTCCTGCTGAGCATTCCATCCCCACAGAAACACAACGGCAAGCACATCAAAGCAAACAGGTCTTTTAAGTAAACATATAAACAACAAGTAGAAAATAAGATTAGCTGTGCATGTTCTAATAATGACTGCAAATAAAGAGAAACTTACTCTAAAGTAAAACTCTTCATTCCACTTTGGGTTCAGTGTCTGTAAAAGAAATAACAATATTTACATACAAACGTTTCTTTAGGTTTTCTGGTTTGCAATGTATAAAAACATATATGCAAGTGACAGTTTTCTCAGGAAATAGAAAGAAAAGCACGTAATAAAAGAAACTGAAAACTATATTGCCATCTAGAAATTCTCTATTGAGTAAACCAAATGTGGGTGGATATTTGAGTCAGATGATCCTAAAATAGATGTTAAATATAAATAGAATTTGATGATTAAAAGACAAATCATTGAGAACCCATAGAAATAAAACCTGAAGAAATTTCATTCTCAGGATTCATTTAAACCGAGAAGAAAAAAAAATTATTTTTTAAACACAAAGGTAACTTTAGGGCTACAAAAATATGCTCAGATTTATTGTGTGAAATAAACAGAAAAACAAAACAGAACAAAACGTTATTCCTTGGAATAGGTACGATATTCTTCCAATCTCCTCCCAGCCCAAGGATTTTAATTTTGTTTTAACAGCCTGACTAAAATGCACAGAATAAACGTGCATATAGATTGTAAGCTGAAATGAGCTCAAGTATGACATAATAAATTGATAAAAAAGAGATGAGCACTACAAACAGTAATTTGGGCAATTTAAGCTTGGGTAAGTATAAAAACAATTGGACAATATGTCCAATGTTTCTGTGCTCATGCCAAATCATTCCCTCATGCTCTCACACAGCAGAGATTTACGGGCAGAGCTGACAGGAAAAATTGGCTCTACACCCACGACAATTCTGTTCTAGCAGAGAAGTGGAATCTTGGCTGTTTATCTTACTCCTCGCTACAGATCCAATAGATTCCTCATGTGCAGGACATGGGGGCTGACTATACTGCATCTCTCTACAAATTGGGAATACAGGACCTCATGGCAGGGCAGGAAATACTTCCTGAAAGAAAAGACCACTGTAAAGGGCAGGTGAATGAATGAGGGGAAGGGTAGGAATGGGTTGTGGGCACAGAGAAACTTCCAGCTTTTTTCCCTGAAAGAGCACAAATGTATTTAGAAAAAAATAAATTAAAATGAAGCAGGAACGAAAACAATGTTACATTTTAAACACTTGTAGTCATCAAATGCTACTGCTGTTGGCAAGAGAGGGTACATAAAACTTAGTGAACTAAGCACTTGGTTAACACTGAATCTGAGGGCACTATGCCCATTGATAACCCATTAATTCCGAATGCTGCTTAACCACAGAGTTCAGGGAGATCTGATGGACGAAGCAGTAGAGTCTTTGGTACATGCCCAGTAACTCCACAAATTTCTTCCACCTTTACAGGTCCCACTCTTAGTGGGCTGAGTCAGAAAGTGCAAACACCTGAGTGCCAGCACAGGAGAAGGAATTGCAGCAATAGTTTCATACAGGACATGAGCAGAGAAACAGTAACAAAAACTCAACCTCAAGAAGAGCTACATCCTAAAAAGGGCACCTGCTGCACAGATAAAGGACTGCCAGGAGTTAAGCTGAGCTAGACCTTCCTTGGGTATTCAAAAAGGGTTCTCAACCCTACAGAGAAAATGAGACCATGGAGAGAAATGATGCTCCTGAACACTGGACCTCAATGGGGAGACTGAGCATTCTCAGAGACGCGAAACTATTTTTAATATTCCATATGGGAAAGGTAGCAGTCTTTGGAGCTCAGCGCAGTCAAGGTGAAGAAACTAAAGAAACTGGATAATCTTCATCTGAGCTTTTAAATTCCAGCAGGAATTTAAAGAACATGCTGATGACATTACAGGATCCAGCAAACAGCAAATCCAGCTTTCCCTACTTCAGAGAGAGCCTTTTCAGCAGGGCACTCCAAACAGTTCCAAAAGGAAGTACAAGGCATTAATCAAACCTTACAGCTGGATTAACTATGGAGGGAGATAAATTGAAACAAAAAGCCTCAGAAACTCAACCCAGGTAGGTCATGCCACATGAAGCTGACATTCTTCTGGTAACTATTTCTTCAGAGTAAGAAAACACTCTGCATTTAACCCCTTTGGGTGTAATGAAGCACTTCCAGAGGCACAGTCCAGCTGCGCAGTAGGATACAGATCAGGCAGCGGCAGAGGTCATGGAAAAGGGGAATAAAAAAGAGACACTGCACTTCCTTCTGCTTTCCCAAAGGCACTCCTGCAAGGCAGGGCCATGCAAAATTACCCACTCAATTGAGGAACACAAAAATGAGGAGAAAAATAAGAAACATGTGAAGGGTTAGACACAGTTACAGAGCTGAAGGAGATAACTGCCTGTCAGTCATTCCTCAGATGGACTGTAGTTGGTAATTTTTTATTAATGATTTTAACTCAAAATCGAGATATGCTAATGATGTTTGCTATTTACAAAATAGAGAGAGGACTGCAACTTGCACAGGGAGAACTCTGCCTTGAGACGAAATTTAACAATTCAAAGCAGAAATTACCAACTAGAACTCTCCAACATATGAGTTAATACCACTATTACAGAAATGATTGAGAATGTCCAGGCTTTAAGTGACAGTGAGAAGAAACAGTGAAAAAAGGCAGATGCAGTCCTGCGAATGAAACAAGCACCAACAGCTAACCAGGACGTCTTTGAAAAATTTCTTTTCCACATCAAACATGCCCTGGTTCTGAGACAAGATCTGCTTGGATCTTCCACATCTCCAGGATTTCACATTGGTTTTCTCATGACAGCTAATGTCCTGGTTTTAGAACCTCATCATTCCAGTTTGTGTTTTCAATAAGAAAATTCTCCTCCCTATTCTGTTTTGCAGCAATGATTTCAACTGAACCCCTGTTGATTCTAAATACCTCTATAAAAAAATGACAACTCATTGTTTTCCCTTACTTCTCCTACAGCTTATGGCTTTTTTCCTCATTGCCACCAATACCAGCAAATTTTAAAAAATATATCCTTACCAAATCTTAGGGTCCTGATAATGACAAATATCCCCTGCCGGAATTTTGTTTGTGTGGATTAAAATTAAGAAATGAAATAAAACTCAATTTTGGTTCTAATTAAAAACGTAAGAATTCCCAGGCTTTTCTTACAGCATATCTTCTGTCACCTGGTTGTTTTAAATTCCTCTATTAGGAAAATATTTTGAAAATGGAAATTTTGAACAGAAATATTTAAGAATGATCACTTTTGCTAAAAGCCAGATAAATGATAATTAAAGCAGAATTTCTCAGTCCTTTATTTCAGCCATATCTTTCAATAAAATATGAATTTGATAAAAGAACCTGTGAACGATGCAGTGGGATTTGATAAGCCAAGCTTTAGGGAACAACATGCAACATGTTGGGTGCTGTTTCCAGGCCAGACACACTGAGGTGCAGGCACTTGTTCTTTGATTTTGGTTTGGAGAAAAAGCACATTATCCAGTTGCTATACATGTATGTAATGATTTTAATTAGTGCTGCGTTATGTTATACAATTGTGTTCCAGTGTTCTTAATCTTTCCAAAGTCATGGAATTAAAAAGAGCATATACATACCTTTTTGATAGTTTTTGTCTGCACAAGAGCAAGTTCTCTGTTCTCATCTGCTACATACAAGGAAAGTTTCACATATGGGTCACTGCAAAAGAAGACATCCGATTTAATGGCCTACAACTGAACAGCCAAAGAGCATTGCAGAAGGAGTTTGTCATTTAACTGGATAACAACAGCACCTCCAAGCATTTCTAGTGGAATTGTCTTCGGCGAAAGCTCGGAACTCTAGTAAGCTACTGACACATTGAAAATGAGTATTCGAATGTGCTCAGTTAAACCCTGCCCGTAACAGCAGAGATCGTTCCCTGCAGCTCTCTCCCTGCTGGGGGCAAGAACCGCCTGCTCCCACACAGCTCCTGCCCACAGCACGCCCGTGGCACTCCATTAAAACCACTCAGAGAAAAATGGGAGCCATGGGGTTTGGAAGAGACTGGCTGCAACTAACCCCTGGAGGCTGACAGGAAGTGTAACAGGATGTATTTTGAAGCAGTGGTTACAATTGTTTTGAACCATAAAACCAAGCTGCACGGTATCAGCAGTGATTCAGACAGGGCAGAGAGCAACCTGCTCTAGTGGAAGCTGGTCCTGCCCACAGCACAGGGTGGAATTGGATGGTCTTTAAGGCCCCTTCCAGTGCAAACCATTCCATGGTTCTGTGCTCTGAACTGGGAGAAAGAGCATCCTGCAGGAACAGATGAACTTCACACAGGTACAATGTCAGGAAGTGGAACTGGAGCAGAGCCTCTGCCTGAAGGGAGGAAATGGGTGCCTGAGTAAAACCAGGACCCTGACCTGCTCTGGTGCTTCCCTCTCAAGGCTGCAGCAGACTCGGCTGGATGCTGATCCAAGGTTTCTTGAAAGCATCAACAACAGACACTCACAATACCACCAGACACTCAGATTACCAACCAAGTCATTCGAATGCTCTCTGATACTTTTTGAATTTAAGGAACTATTTTGTGACAGTATCACTACAGAACAATCAGCACTTGCATGTTCATTATACTGGATGCTCTATATATGGAATACAAAATGTCACAAAGGTAGAAACAGGAATAAACAAGACATCTTGTTGGACTGATGCACATAAATGCATCTACTTTAACTGTAATTAAGTTCAGCATTAAGCATCAAAGTTTAGAAGAAAGCAAAGCATCATTGTGATTATAAAGAAATGAGGATGCTGCTTTGAATTGCTTGATGCACTGTGCTAATATTTACAGGTATCCTCTCAGATTTAGGTTATCAATCCATACTTGGGCAATGCTGTTTTCAGGAACCCTTAGAAATGCTACAATTTTTTAGTGCTAAAATACCCTGGATGAATCTTCTGCCTACAGGAAATGAAAACTGTGAAAGTGGCACAGATTTTTTTTTTTTAAATCTATTTCTATTTTAAAAAACTGGAGAACAACTAAGTTTATTGTAAGTTTCAGTAAGGAAATTTTGCCTTTACTGAACGAACTACTGACATCTCTGCCTGCTTTACAAGCAGGACAGAGTCAGACTGAGTTGTGCAGCCAAGCTCTCTGTCCTGAAGGTGAGGCTGGAGTTTACCCAAATGATTGGATATTTGAGACTGTTTGCTTACATGCATTTGTTTACTTAAAACAAACACGTAGCCAGAGGCTGGAGACCTAGGAAAGCTGACACTGGCCCAGTGGAGCTGTCTCACCCAGCCCCGCACCGTGGCCACTTGCTGTGCCCCCCGCGCTGCCCAGCCCGGTGGCAGAACAGCTCTGCACGGGGACACAGCGCGGGAGGGGCTCCAGCTGAAGGCAATGGGCGATGGGGAATGCAGAGGTCCCTTCCCAGCCCCAACAGCCCATGGGGAACACAGAGGTCATCTGTATAGCCACGCATTCTTCACACTGCAGTTACAGGAGCTCTTAGAGACTGGAATGCACCTGATTAGTATTAAAATTTTTGTGTTTGGAAGTCAATAAATAAAAAATATCGTAAAGCTTTTAAGAAACTTATGACTTAGAATCAGGCTCAGATTACAACAATCAAATAAGCAGCCTAAGAAGTGCCACTAACTGAGCAGCTCCAGGTGAAATCCAGGGATCTGCACAGCCCCAGCTGCTCGGAACCTGGTCTGCCATCTGCTCCACAGGTAACACAACCGGCGCTCCCGGGAAAACAAAACGAGCTACAGAGGAAAACAGCACAGACCAGTCGAGCCTTCCTGGGGAGCAGACACTATAATTGAACAAACTGGTGAAGGAATCCGAGAATGGGCAAAGAATGGAAGAAGGCAGAACCCAAATTAAGAACATAACTACAGCAGCAAAACAAAATAACTGAGAACCCAGAGAACAGACACTACATGTCAAAGCAGCAGTAGAAACACTGAGGGAACTTTACAGTGGTTAATTGCACCCTGAAAAGCCAGCCTAACAGCAAGTATTCCAGATAAACATGGCATCTTTGCAAGGGAAAGTCAGTACCAACGTGGAAGATTTATTAGACAAAAACATGAAAATCAGTAAAATTGAGGAAAACTTGCAAAAGAATGAAATACAGCATCTGGTCTCTTAAAAGTCACTGGAAAACCTATCCGCAAAATGGAATGAAATAGACACGAAGACAAGCAGAAGCAGTAAAATATCAGACTCCTGTCTCACAGCAGTGTCTGCAGATGTGTTAAAGGAAGGAAATCCTGATGATTCAGGTGACAGAAGACAATAATAAATAAGACACCTGCTGAGATCACAAAAAAACCCCAACCAATCAATCAGGCGAGTTTGGACAATGCTCTCAGGCACATGGTGAGATTCTTGGGATGTCCTTTGCAGGGCCATGGGCTGGGACTCAATGATCCTGATGGGTCCCTTCCAACTCAACATATTCCATGGTTCTATGGCTCTAACTTTTGAGCACAGAAAGCAGATTTGAATCAGTCTGGAGCTGTACCTGTTAAGATATTCTCACCCTGAAACTGACTGATTAAAAGGAGGGGAGGCAGGGATTAAAAGGAAATAGCGCTTTCTTGACTTTCCTCAGGCAGACTCACTCATTCCTCAAGAAAGCACCATAAACCCCATTAGGGCGCTTCTGGAAAGCACCATTCCAAGTGGTGCACGAATACTTTCATTGTGCTCTAAAAACAAGTGGAAAATAAAGCAGCTCATCCCACAGCTCCTTGTGAACATCGGTCTCAGCCCTGAACTGCTGATTTGCATCAGGATTTAAAAGGGCATGCTGGAAAAGCTTAGGAGCGTGACACTGGGTGAGCAGAGTGAAGCCCTTCCATTCCTGTGGATAACATCATGTATCTGACATATGGAACAGTTCTGCACCTTGCCAGGAAAACTCGCTGCAGAGGTAGCTTTGAGGAAAAGTACTGGGTTTGCCTGGGGAAGAGGATAAAGGAACGTGGAAATGTCACAAAACAGAAAACTGCAAGTAGAAGACTTTCTCTACATGAAGTTTTACACTAGTACCAGTGTTAAAATGCCACCTTAATGAAACCTGCAGCACAACAAATTGACAGTCACGGACTGCTAGGAAGCTGTTCATGTATGAAATATCCAAGCAGAATCTACACGGTGTTCTGGCAGAATCAGCGCAACACCAGAAAATGATACGGGAAATGAACGGCAAGCCTGGAGCCTGGGGACACCACAGATGGCCAGCCCATACCCAGAGGTACACTGGCAGCACTCAGACAGTACTGCACGCACAGGGACACGACAGACTGCCGGAGAGCCACCCAGTGCAGCGAGGCCGCCGTGCCCAACAGGTGACCCGACTGTGGCTGGAGGACATAACAAACCTACATTTAGGGCAACAAAGAGCAATTTCCTAACACCCTCTCCCTGTGAGAGTATTCCTCAGTGAAAGGGAAGCTGGTTTTGTAGTGAAGGCTTACTGGGGAGGGGAAGTACCAGTTTCTTTTACCCACTATAGGGCTCCTTCTATCCAGATAGTGCCAGCCTCAGTGTATTTGTAATAAAATCCAACAACGTAACACAAGGCAGGTAAAACCCGCTCCACGTGCACTGAAGGCACAGCTATACTCAATCTGAAATGTACAGTATTGAATGCTTTACATTTCTTACACTTGACAATGCCATCACATAGGAGAAGTCAGTGCATCTATGCATACGTACTATCAGGCATTCAAAGGACCAAGTAGCATTTAAAAGAGAAACGAGCCCAGTCACCATCATACCAGTGGCTGGAGATGCAGGGGAGCTGATTTGTGAACACCTACGTAAAATGCTCCTCGCTACAAAATCAAAAACTATTAAAAGCACTAAATCTCATCTATCCCAATATGACTGGCCAAAACCTAAAGAGAACATCAGTGCCTGCCAAGACCAGGAGAATCTTTAAGCTGGTAGCAGTTCTCTGAAGAATAAAAGGGAATCCCTAAGAAAATGATCCTAATAATGAAAATTATGTTAATTATAATCACAAGTTAGTACAAAGAGGGTTTGGCAGAACAGCAACCATCAAAACAATCAGAGGTCTTAAGAAACCCTTTTCCTGACCTCTGGAATCCCTCAGACATCCAGAATTAGCTATTTGCCATGGTTTTGCCAACTTGCAGTATTTGGCATTTTCTTAAAGCTGAAGCAACTGTAGATATATAATTATCATCTTTCATTTCAATCTCAGCACGAAAAGGGGCAAGCCTCCAGCTCTTCTTCTGGAGGTCACCAAAAGCACTGATGACTTAAAAACTCCAGTGAAAAATCTCAAGGAAGATCAGCCTCCTTTAAAATCACATTACTTTGGAGCAGTGTGAAACTGGGGCCCATGAATAGTTTCCCATTTGTCCACTTGAGTCTGGACTCACATTTCCTCTATACTTTTGAAACAGTTTTGAAAGCAAGTCTCAAACTAGCTTCTGCCAGTGACATGATGTATTATTTACTTATTTTAAGCTCCAAAAGAAGGGGGTGGAGAGCACAGGCACACGTGAAAGAACAATGGAACTACTAAGGCCTATATGGCTCTATTTTTATTTTAAAAGCTGAAACCGCCTCCCCACATATAAAATTTAGTAACACTTGTTATGCAAGTAAGTGAATGCCAGGCTTGTCACATGCAAGCAAACTTTGCATTTCAAAATAGCCTGACTTGTTTCCTTCGGAACAGTCTTGCACAAGGTAATTTTGCTTCTGTAAGAAACACAGAACCATTCCCTTTGTGCTGCCCCTTTTCTGCCTCACGTATGTGAAAGAACTGATGAACAGCTCCTGTAATTCCGGCTACGGAAATACCGGCACACACTCCAACACGAAGGCAGAGAAGCCTCTTGCCTGAAGCCACATCCCAACCTGATTCTTTCCCTGGTCTTGAGGGCTATTTGGCTACTGGTTAATCTTCATTCATCCCCTTTTCCCACCTCCTCACTCCATCCAACCTACCTGCACTCTCCTCAGTGCAGGTGCGCATAGAACAACATCCTTATCGAGCCCTTAAGGCATGTGCCTCCCTGTACTCCTGAGTCAGACAAGTGAACTGTTTCAACATTCCCCAAAATGACCACCTTCAGATTTCTGTCAAGAACAGCGGAAGACCTCAGGCCACCTGCTCCCCACAGGACTGGGACGGCTGAGGGCTCTGGGTTTGCCTGGTTTGGGGATCCCTCCACCTGTGGGCACGTACAGAGGCAGACGCGCGCAGGTACCGAGCGCTGCAGGAGCCGACCTGCTCCGCACAGACGCTCCGGTCAATCTGCAGGCTGCACTACTGGAAATGTGCTTTTACAAACAACATGCCTTCAAGACCACCACTTACAAATTCAGATCAGTAACATACACCATCTTCAAAAACATTCATCTCAAGGAGTCTCCACAAAATTATGGGAGCCCCTTGGATAGCAGTTAACATCAGGGCTGAAAAGCAGTTTATGCCATGAACCTAAATACATTTTTCAGAATCATGTAAACACACTTAGAGAAACTCTGTCTGTGCATGCACTTAGTGGAGCTTTAAAGTTCCAAATGTTTTTTAAAATTCCAATGTTTTGCTTAGTCACTTTTAGATTCAAAGAGATGAGGGAAACAAACCCCCAAAATATGCATCATTAAAGAAGATTAGAATTACAGAGATACTTCTAACCAAGTTTTATGGAGAGCAGTAAAAGCAATGTTCTATGGCAGAACCTCTTACAGTCACTATAATTTTATCCCAATAACCATTCCCCCGGTGACATTCCCCATTCCTACACAGTAAGAAGGGAGAAGTACAATAAGAACACACAGCAATTAACTGCAAGGAATGCTCCAGAGCACACTGGCTGTGTTTGCTACCTGGTTTTATTTTAGCATGATCCTTCTGTGTTTCTTCTTTCTGCCTGTACTGAGTAACATCCATTAGGAGTTTTTATCAAAGAGAAAGAAGATTTTGACCTCACTGTCATACAAGTCTCGTGTCCTGTGACTAAAGCAAAGCATAAAGTATCCAATCACACAATGATAAAGGAACGTCAGCTTCTGAAAAGAAAACAAAACCTTACCTTACCCTTCACCGCAAAGCCAAACTTGCAATCCACTGTGCCTAAGCATCCCAAAATCTCACTCCTCCATACCAAATCCCAGTCATTTTACAGACCTCCCATTTCCCTTCTAATGTTTTATTTCGCAAAGAAAGGCTCACACTTCATCTGACTCTACAAGAAATGTAGCAAGGCTTTACCAAAGAGCTGCTAGAGATAATGACTCACATCATAGACAGCTGCGAAGAAGTGCCTGTGGGTGAAAAAAGGAGTTAAAAATTATACCTCAAACCCCACCTCCAGTGTCTCCACCTTCCTTTACCATGTTATGTTCTAATAAAGGGTAACAAGATGGATTCCTTTTGTATTCTTGCTCTCTTGGAAGTCTTCCAGAGTATAAATAATATTTTAATCTTCCAAAACAGATGGAAGTGTAAATATGGGGTTTTTTCCTCCCTGAGGCCATTTTTTTTTTGCAAAGATTAAATAAATGCTCTAACAGAATATGCATACATCAGCCCCTGGAGCTGAGGGGCTGATGTATGCATAGATTTTCCTATGCCATTTCACACTCCCAAAATATCTTAAACAAGTTCCAAAATCCAGCGAGGGTGGTGAAGGAGAGAGAGAACTCCATGACACCTGGCTTTTGGAAGAGAAAAGCTCAGCACAGGAATTACAGGCAGCATCCCTGTCCATGAATGCCACACACACAGACTGTGCTCAGAAACAAGCTTATTCATACACAGAGGCCCCAGTTCCCGAGGCATTTTGAAGGACCTAAGTGAGCGCTGCTGTGGAGCACACTCACCACCCAGCCTGTCCCTGTCCTGTCCCCTGCTCTGCCAGCAAGCACATACCTTGCACTGCAGAGATGAAACAGGCGGGGAAGTGAGTGTGGGTTAACCCTGGGTCAGCCTTCCCTCCTTCCTTCAGCCCAGGCTGCCCTAATCCCAGGCCAGCTCCTTGTCTCGGTCACCGCAGCGCCTCCGAGCACGTGTGCAGACCGGGGGGAGCCCTCGCACGGGGCACAACTGCACAGCACCGTCAGCGACTTCTGCCAGGTTC
This sequence comes from Callaeas wilsoni, assembly GCA_013398955.1. Lineage (NCBI taxonomy): Eukaryota > Metazoa > Chordata > Aves > Passeriformes > Callaeidae > Callaeas > Callaeas wilsoni. Next base: position 58,961 of record VWPU01004575.1, read on the forward strand.
TGCGCTCAGCAGGGGCACGAGTGCTCCGAGCACGGCTCAGCAGCACGGATTTAGCAGGTGTACTTATCATCCCATTCCCAGAAAGCACGGCTCACACCGAGCTGTTCACCCGCCCACGGATGCAGAACCGTGTCCTCGGCTGCTGCAGGCAAGCACAGCAACAGAACGGCATTTGACAATAGAAAAAGGCAGAAAGCAAAGGAAATCTATAATTAGCCTGTGGAATTCGCTGCAGTTAAGGAATTAGCCAGGTTCAAAAGGGACAAAATTGGCCACGTGCATAATAAGAGTAATGAGCTAATTACATCAAAACCTTTTGAATCCGCTTGCCTGAAGTCTCATGTGAATCTTCAGCTACTGAGGTAAAACCAAACCGTTGAGAAGCACATTGCTGTGTTGCTAATACAAGGCTGAATTAGGTGGTAGACATCACCTTGAGGGACAGACTTCCAGAAGCCTCTGATTTAAAAAATCCTGAACTCAGGCTGAAAAGAAAAGCTAACTCAGGACAGTCTGCCAAGCATGAGGCTTTTGATGCAAAACAAAGACCTGGCAATCTTTCATCTAAATATATTCAGCGATCCCTATTGTGCAACACACCACTAGGTAAGGAAATAATACCCTCATAGACCGGGAGGAAGGGTATTCTTCCAGCTATTTCGTCCACTTCCCACAGGAATTCTTTACCAAGAGCAAACAGGTTTCACAGCGATTCCTCCACTTTTTCAGTACCATTCTAATCTCCATCCTACAATGTCCCAAAGTGCAAAGTGTTGCCATGTGGTTACTCTTGTCTTGTCAGACATCATCAAACTCCCATCAATTAAGCTTAATAACAAGTGGTCTTCTCCCACATCTGCCACCCAAAAATCTCCTGATTAAGGGAACGAAGTGGTCCAGCACGTGAGACCGGCACAGGGCAGTGCGTGGGAGTGCGACAGGGATGGTGGCTGCTCTCAAGGCAAAAACAAATCAAACCAAGAAAATTCGTCCTTAATTTAGAGATGACAGGAAATTTGCCATGAGTCAGCACCTAAGAGTAAGTTCTTGGTTGCCAAACTTGTGATTTGCCATCAGAATGAGCTCAGTGAGATGGATTTAAGCAAAGTTCACGTGCACAGGGGTCAGCAGCTGCCTGTCAGAGCTCTGCGGCTCCACCTGTGACACACAAGGCTGCTTCCCTCAGATCACACAGGGAGGCTGCACTCAGGAATTACCAACACCAGCTCCAAGAACACTAATCAAACAGGCTGGGAGGGGGAGTTCAGTTTTGCTGTGGTGTGCTATTACTCATAGCTGCAATGAGGTTTTGATGACATTAACCACACACTTTCTGCCTTACCAGACTGCTCCTTCTGGCAAAGAAGGTACCAGGGACAACAGTGGCAGGGATGAGTGATTTCCCCACAGGACAGTTTCACATCAGCCCACAGTGTCCCACTCAGTAAACAGTCACACACCTCCTGGTGAAATTAAGAAGTCATCTTTTAAAATTGTTACTTTTCCAACTCAGGTCACATAGGCTGGCATTATCTCTCAAATACAGGACTCCTGAATAAGCCTCATTCTTCATTTTATTTCTACTTTCTGTAAGTATTTATAAAATTTTCATAAATTTATAAAACATTCACATGCAACAGCATGTTAAAGTGACACATCTTGCTGTGTTAATAATGGGCACTGGTGAGGCCACACCTGGAGGACTGGTCCAGTGCTGGACCCTCAGCACAAGAGAGACAGAGACACACTGGAGAAAGTCCAAAAAAGGGCCACAAAGATGACTAAGGGACTCACATACCTGGGACTGCTCAGAGAGATCTGGGACTGCTCACCTGGAGAAGAGAAGCCATTAACTACAGGATTACTCTGTACTATCAAACTAGAATCAACTCCTGAAAACCAGCTTTGGCCTTGGGTTTCCATTCCCAAATTCAAGTTAGGGGAAATAAACTTTTAATGAAATCTAAACATTTCAAACTATAAGAAAATTCTTAAAACCCAGATTGCTGAAATCAAGCATTAAGTCTTTGCTCATTTCTCTGGTAAAGTATTTAAGCCAGAGAAAAGGTATTACATATTACCAGAATAACAGCACCATCTGACAAACTGTACACAACAGTGCAAATACCAATAGGCTTAAAAATGCTATGTTTGATTGCATTGTATTATTTATTGATCTATTTCTGCATCAATTTGCTCACATTTCTTTTCTATTAGAATATTACATATTTTTTCACAATATAATAGTTCTACAGCAGCACTCCTATATATCTATTCCAGAGCTCTTTACAAAGGAGCCCAAAATTTCATTCCTCTTCGAAGAGAAGAGAAGAGAAGAGAAGAGAAGAGAAGAGAAGAGAAGAGAAGAGAAGAGAAGAGAAGAGAAGAGAAGAGAAGAGAAGAGAAGAGAAGAGAAGAGAAGAGAAGAGAAGAGAAGAGAAGAGCCAAGCCTCGGTCACCCACCTAGGGACTTTTGCTACAAAGCTGGAAATTTAGCATTACATTTCCTGACTGGTGTCATTGAAGTATTTTCTAATTTACCTCGTATGGGTAAGACAGTTCAAGGACATTATTTATTTCTCAGAACAAGACACTGCCCTCAGCACCCCCAGCCTGCTCTGGGCTGGCCTGTGCACCCTAACACCATGGCTGCAGCCTGGGAGTCTTCTGAGACAGAAACAGGAATGAGTACTCATGACATTGTGGTTAAATCTGCATCAAAAAATTCAGTTTAGAGGGATAACCCACAATTTATTATCTCCTAAAACATCAACTCTGATTTTATTTATGTCACAATTTTTACCAACTGCTGAAGATCTGTACAACTGAAAGAGGGGCGAGTAAGCACTTGGGGCAGAAGGCAAAGCTGCCAGTCTGGGGGGACACAAGGGTCCCTCACACCACCTTCGCCAGCCCTCGGGCTTGCTGCTGCCCCAGCTGCTCCCCCCGGGTCATCCACTGCCTGTGCTGGGGCACCAGCACAGCTCCCACCACTGCCCTGGCCCCCCTCACACCTGTCACAGCTGCCTGTAGCTCCCAGCATTTGGATTAGTCTCGTGACAAGTTTCACTGTCACTCATGGAAACACTCAAACCTCAACATTCTTTTTGTTTTCACTTACATAAATCATTGGTTCAATTGGGATTTCTGTAAAAGAACAAAAAGAATCACTGTGGTACTTTCAAATATGCAAAAATTCCACGTGCTGGACAAACAGAGAACAGAAAGATGGTCCCTGGCCCTTAAGAGGGCAGGACCCAAGCGTGAAAGGAGGTACAACAGAACAAAGGGCAGCAGATGACGGGATGGGGTGTGAGTTGGCATTAGCCCCTCTGGCCCAGGTGGGCACGTGCAGGCCTCCCTGACAACACAGCAGCTGAAGGACAGCAAGCAAGACCTCATTTTACAGGGTCATGGCTTATTGGGAGCGCCAGCCACCAGGCGACTGAGCAGCAGGTTCAGAGGAGGAAGGGTGGCACGGTCAAAGCATGGGGTGACATGGTCCAGGTCAGGGAAACTGGTCCTTCTGCCACCAAGGAATCCGTGCATCCTGGGAATTGTCAGACATGGACAATCTTTCCACTACAAGATATGAGACATTACTAAGTTTAGGAAGAAAAATTAAAAGATATAAAAAGTAGAAGCTGCTGATTATTTCAATCCATTCCCCTTAATGATGTTATATGACAGCAAAAGAGGAAGAAAGACAGAAGTTCTACCTTAAATATTTAAGACCAAAAGGTTTTCCTTACATGATTTTATTGACATGCCTCTTTTTTCTTTTAAAGATACCAGATTCAGATAAACGCACAGATCACAGGTAGGCAGGTGGGAAAGCTGAGGAGCTGAATACAGAAGCTTCCTTTCTTCAAGTAACAAGAAAAATTTTACGTTTCTGTATTTGTACAAAGAAATTTTTACACTGAGCAATTATCTGATGAGAATTATTTTTCACTATGACATTATAACTGTCAGGAATTATTACCAAGTCCTCCTATTAAGCAGCAAGACCACATCCTCGAATAAGCAGCATTTCTCCATTCACGGCTCCTGAAATATATACCCAGTGCATCCGAAAGAACATAGCATGTAGAAACAGGTGAAAACCTGTTAATTTTGGTGAAAAACCTGAAAGCCTAACAAGCTCGGAAGCGATGAGGTTCGCGGTGGAAGCTGCAGAAACTCTCTGGTGCCCTCTGCTGTCAGGCACAGCAGCGACGAGGGCGGCCCCGGGCTCGATCAAACACCTGCACCAACGCAACGGATACACTGAGACCCTGTGCCCGCACCCGGCAGACCAATATTCATTTCACACACCTGTACGAGCATCCACATTAAGGTTTCACAAATAAAACTATTGATCATCCAGCATATTTCTGCTGAGCAGCCTTTCATCTCTTCCTATCCCAGCACCCTCTCCTACACTGGCCACGCACTTCAGACAAGTTCTTGTCTTGCTGTCCCGTCGAGGGCTTCCTTCAGGTAAGCCCAGAGCATTTTCCATGCGGGCAGCAGACAGCTCTGGCTCGTGCCGTTCCTGGGGCAGCCCTGGGACAGTGCCCTGGGGGACACTGCCACTGACAACAGCCGCTTTTGGAAAACCACGGGCTCTGCCTGTGTGGGGGCCATTCCCCTCCTTCCCAGGTAGGCACACACACCCGGCTCCGCATCCAGCAGTGACTGAGCTCATCTCAACACCTGCCCACAGCTGCTCCCTGCACCCCGCACCTTTTATGGGAACACATTTAATTGCACAGGAAAAGCACGAGCTACATGTGTTTGCTGAGCGGTGCAGATGCTGCTTTTGCACTCTCAAGTCCAGCTAGGGCTGGATCAGAGGAAGCTCTCAGCCGGTTTCTTTCCCTTCCCACACTGTTAGTAACATTTCATTTCCACTACACTGGAAAAACTTCCATTGCAAATCAGCTAGAAAAAGGAAAAAGCAACAACAAAGTATGAACTCTCCCCTACTTGAGTAACTGCCCTCTAGTCAAGTGGCTCTGGGAATTCGGTCACAGCTCTGTTCCACATCCAGGGCCTCCCTCAGCCGGGATGCACACAGCACTCTCCCTCTGGTACACGCGCAAGTGCTGAAGAGGCAGGTCATTTGAAGAGGCATTCAGGAGCCAGATTATTTTTTAAATGGTTCGATTAATTTATGAAAGCAACTCCCTTCAACGGATTTGCCTCTGCTCATCAGAGGAGCCATCAGTACAAGAAGGGGAACAGGCTGTTAGCCAATCCAGTTCCAAGGCAGTAGACGTGCTGCAGGGGGTAGCTCCAGGGGTACAGCTATCACCACAGTTTTTCCAATAGTTAAAACCAGATACACATTAACTCAAAGCAGACTAGAAATAGTGATAGCAGACTTAAAATAATAGCTACAAGGTAAACATCTGCCATCTTTGTCACCTGCAAAGCCACAGCCACAAGTGCTCTCCTCCCATCACGAACCACAGTGACAGGACACACGTGAATTAAAGAATTCAGCCACATTTCAAGCAGCATTGCTCACAACAGGAGCATACAGCATGACTTACAATCCTACCAGCAGCCTGGAGCCTGCCTTACCCAGCTCCATCACGGATCCTGGACACAGGAAATCAAACCAGGAAAAGGGTTTTTGAGAAAAGAGCAGGTAAAAGCAATAAACCCAGAGGCAACCCATAACAAACTCTTATGTCATTAGAAGCACAGCTCCCTGACAACGAAAAACATCTGCGATCTTAGCTGAAAAGCTAAAAACTTTACATTTTCAACTTCCAGACAGCCACAATTTTCACTTACTTCATTATTTAGCAGGCAAAATACAGCAACTAAGGCACCCCATCAGCTGTACCTTTACAGGATACACACAGTCTCTGAGTTCAGCCAGTACTTGGATTCTTGCACGAAATTTATTAAGACGCTTCAGTTAAGAAGTTGGAAGGAAATTAAAAGGAAATAAATGCCAAACATTCACACGTGCAAGCTGATACCAAATTCACAAAATCCCAGTCTGCAGTATCTGTTCGCCATCAGTACGTATCACAGACTTGTAATTTTACAGGGCAAAATATACAGCAGGTTACAGACTCCCACTTACATCCACACTAACCAGCCTCTTATGTCCACCTCCACTGCACCTAGGCGGTTGAAATGCCCCACATTTAACCATCACCTCGGGTGCTCACAGTTACTGTTCCAGCCTACATGCTAGTTACTTTGTGCCATTGCAACCCTAATTCCATAAATCTCTGAACTCTTAGGAGAATCATAGGAAGTCATGAGGTTCAAAAAACCCTCTAAGATGATTGAGTCCAGCACAAATCTATGTCCCCAAGTGCTATATCTAAATGGCTTTTAAATCTCTGCAGGGATGGGGACTCCATCGCTGCACTGGGCAGCCCTTTTGGGAAAGACCTTTTCTCTAACAGCCAACCTAAACCTCCCCTGGTACAACCTGAGCCCCTTTCCTCTTGTCCTGCCCTTGTTCCCTGGAGGCAGAGCCTGACTCCCATCTGGCAGCGCTTTCCTGTCAGGGTGTTGTGGAGAGCAAGGCGGTTTCCCCTGAGCGTCCTTAGATATCCTTACTTACTATTAAAATTATTTCCTAAGTTAAAAAGAACCCCAAAAAAGCAAACTCAAAAGCATTGAGATTACTTTACTGTTACAATCTTCAGAAGAAAAGTGCAAGTTTCTCCAGTGCTCTACGCCGGTAAGAGACTTTCCTTAGATTTAATGAAGAAACAAATGGCTTTCAGACTCTGCAAGCCCACAAGGCAGTGTTTTATAATGGTAAAGTTGATTAAAAACGGTCAGGACAACCCACTGAGGTGCAAAACACCGTGTATGCCTTGTAGTTAATCTTTCACAGTTAGGCAGGAACACGGCAACTGTTCTGCCCCAGCTTGAAGCCCTGCACAGCTCCACTGCACAGCGGCACGGGAGCTGCTGGGGCCGCAGCTCTGCAATACCAACCTGCTTTCAAAGGACTGTAGATTAACTCACTTGAAAGACTAAAACAAATTTAAAAACGCATGTAGGGAATATGTCTTTAACTCTCTGCTTTTACAAAAATCCTACTGACTTGAGACCAATTTCCTTAAAATATGTTAAGGGCCACATCAATAGGATTCAGTACAAATTACACTTGGATTTAGCTTCATGCATTTTGAAAGACAAAAGTTATGTTGCTTATGGTCAGCATCAAAAACTGTTCTTCAAAACAACACATTTGGAGAAAGAAAATAAAAAAGCTTTGGCATATGATATTCTGCACACAGCTACCAAAGGAACACTTGTTGCAAATTTCACCCAAAACACTAAAGTTGATTAAACTTTTAATTGCTGCTTTCATGTAGTTTTAAGCTAGATACACAAGTTAATGAACAATTTGTAAGCATCATTAAAGCAATACAGGAAAATCCACAGGGAGGCTCATTTCTACATTAAGAAATTAGTCATTTCAATAAAAGCTAAAATTGGGTACCACTAATTTCAAACTAATAAAACCCTTCTAAGTAGATTGGAACATTTGCAGTAGAGCATTTCGTCATGCTTAGGCTTAAGAGAGCAGGAACGTCAAGCCCGAATTAACCGTCAGAAAAAGAAAATTACTGGGTTTGGGTTCATTTTAGCTTCAGAACCAGCTTCTCCCCCAGCTATGACCTGGCTGGGCTCTGCAAGCCTGGGCTCTGAGCTGCTTGCCATGCTCGCAGAGCAGAGGGAAGGAGAGGGCAGGAGCAGCCAGAGCTGCGGTAACAGCTGTGCCAACGCACGCCCAGCACCTGCAGGGGCTGCAGCCCTCGCAGGGCCCCTGCCCTGCCAAGCTGATCGTGTTCCAAGGATCACAGGTGCTGCACAACACCCACCTGGCTCCAAAGATGTCTTTCTTTGCCAGATCAATGCCGGAAACCACCTTCACCCTGAGGATGCGAGACTCCTCCTGCAACATAAAAGAAAGTGAGTTTAATGTTTATTCTGCAGGTCATTTTGAAGCTCAACAGTTGGCAAGAGGTCAGCAGATAGGAGGAGTCTCTCCCAGGGAGAATTTGGAAAAGAACCACCTCTTGGAAGGCTTATCTGAATCCAACCATGAGGAGTATTCAACTCCAGTCAGAGCTGTTAAGAGCTCAATAAAGGCAGAGTAAGAGTAGATAACAGTAATAACATCACAGCAATAATACTGTAACAATAATAGCAATAAAAGTAGAAGAGCATTTGCTGAACAGGGCCATTTCACATCCTAAGTGATCCATATGCCACAAATTCATTCTGCATTGATGCTGAAGCTCTTCAAACACAAGGGAAATTATTCATAACATTTTAGTTATGAGAGATGTCTGTGGTATAAAAAATAAGGATGCATGGTTAAAAATAAATCCTTAAAATGAATTTTTTAAGCCTGTCTCGCCACCTTGGTGTACATGGAGAGCTCAAAACTAGCGTTCACTGACAGATGGCAAGTCCTGCAGATGCACATCACTGGAACATCAGCTTGATGCTCAGTTTATCACTTCATTACATGAAGCGCCTGAGGAACATCAGTAAAAATGGCCTTTTTTGACTTTATTTTTTTTCACCCTGTTTGAGCAACACAAAGAGGCCACCAAAATAAAACCTGGAAAGCCTTCTACAGAAACAGGTTCTGCAGTCCTCCATATCAGTGATACCTTCTCTCCTCTGATAAGCCTCCCAGAGCTGCAAGATACTGGATTCAATTACAGTAACTTGAGACTCCGTTCCTTGAAGCCTGTTCAGAAAACAATTACACTTTCCCACAGGTTTCTCCTGGTCTGTTTGCTTTAGGCAGCTGAAAGCCAGACACAACTTTGTCAGCTGCCTTGGCACAGATTTTTCCGACTGTGAGGAAGGTTGAGACCAGCCCCAAAGTAAAGCCATAGCTGGGCAGCCCAACTCACCCCTCTGGAAGGAGGCACGGACAGGGGATCGCAAAACAACAGTCCCATTGAACCTGTCTGTGGGGCAAGTTCCACCCTGGCATACGTCCTGCCCGGGGCACTGAGCCGCAGTAAAACAGCACTTGAGACTCAAATCCTTCCGGTAAACCTGAGGTTTGGTATTCTCCCCGGCAGCACTTAACACCGCAAGGTAGTTTCTAATTAGGGAACATGATTTTTTTTTTCCCGAAAGAGCTCAAAGCTTACCTGAGAGGTGAACAAAACGGTGTGTGAAAAAGAACAATTCAATGGACTCACATTAGTGGACATTGAAGTTTTTTCCTATGTTCCATGTGCCTAGATTTCTAGAGCAGTTTTAATACACAAAAGGCAATGAACTTGCAAATTGTGGTCAAGAGAATTCCTTCAATAAGAGAAGACAGCATAGAAAAACCCAAGCAGAAACTCAGACTGTTCAGACCTCATTGAAGGAGAACTAGCAGAGAAGTTGCAACAGCTGTTTCTATATTAAAAATGTTACTCAGATTCCCTCTAGTAAAGTCCAACATCGACTTTGCTAGAGTGGCATCTTCTTCCTGCACTGAGGGCACCTCTGCATATTAACCGATTCAAAAGAAATCTAAGAAAAACAAAAACAAACAAACGATCCCCCCCAACATCTTTAAAAGAGAAAAAAAGGCAAGAGGAGGTCCCACTGCTAGAGGATCCCTAACTGAGTTTTGCAAGATACAAAAGATGATGTTCCATATGATCTAAATAGATTCTCAAAAACATACCTGAAGGGTCACATACACTTTAAGTATCCCAGAAGCTATGACCCTGTTCCCTCCTGTGAAGAGGATCTCAGCCTCTCCTCAATATTCAAATTTAACAAGCAGAACAAGTGCTTTTGCAAATGTTCATTCCAATTTTCATATGTATGAAGTATGTATACATATAAATGTAATGTTTTCAAAAAGGAATAATTAAACCACTACCTCAATTAGTGATAAGGTCTACCATATGTATTAACCTTTACTGGCTCATTGTATTCAAATTTCTCCCTTTATCTCCAAGTGTACTGTTTCTAGGTAAAAAAAAGGAGTTAAATTATTACCGCAACAACGAGGTGAATCGTCCACCAAAAAATCAGATAAAGGATTGCTTGGCTGGGCACAGCCTGAGGCTCACAGAGCACCAATTACCTGATGCAGGTTTTCATCCAGCCCTCTCTGAAAAGACTGTACAAGAAAATTAGGATTTTGGTTGGTTTTTGTCGTAAACCCAGGGCACAATGACAGAGAGTAGCCAAGACGAGATCACTAACCACAGAAAAATTCTGAGCGAGAAGACACAGGATTCAACCCCCAAATAATAAAATGATCCCCAGCACACGCAGAGAATGAGACAAGGAGACAGACTCGGAGGATTAAGGAGAAGCGGGGATCCCACGCAGGGCAGACAGAGAGGCTGAAGGAAAACAAACATACAGCTGGAGTCTAATCTGCAAGTAAACAAACAAGAGCAAGCAAAGCAGGGTAACAAGGCTGATCAGAGACACAGCTCTGCGGGACGAGTCAACACCGCAGGAACAACGCTCCCTGGGCAGGAGGCACACCGAGGGAAACGGGGGCCTCCTCCAGCAGCCGTGCTGAACCAGCACGGACAGCCTTCCCCAAGCATCAGTGGGGAGTGGATGAGGGACAGGTCCCTGCCTGCAGCAAGATGGTTCTCCTGTTGGACTCTAAAAAAGCCCTTTGCTTAATTAGTCCAGCCGTATCTTGAAAAGGAAAGAGACGCCAGAAGCAATGGTGTAACTGTGACTTCTCTCAGCTGAACAGCTTCAGGTCCCACACGAACTGACACGCTGAGCACACACTCAGACTCAGTGTCCAGACCACGACCTGACCCACACGAAAGCTTGCACAGCACAATTTACTGGCAGTTAAGTATCCTGACTGAAAGACTTCCATCAATGATCAGTCACCTAACATAGTCTTAAAGAGCAATTTCCCAACACAAACTCCCACCTTCTGGCAAGAGTATCCAATATCCCTTTGAGTTAGCAAGCAGTGGAGGCAATTGAACACTACAGGACACAATCTTGGGATACTCCTTCCCTCCTCCTGCACCCAAGAGGCCAGCAGCCATCCTCATCTCCTTATCATCCCACCCCATCCTTCCATGACCAGCCAAATTTTCCTCCTTGCAACACCACAGAGATCAGGAGGCAGGAAATGGCAAGCTGGGAACAGTTAAGCGGAGATAAGGCTTCAGAAGTCACTTGCCACTTGAGTAGCCATTTGCCAAGGAAGAATCTTTGGTTCTGCTCAGGGCTGAAATTACATAGCAGAAAGAAATAGTTGTCTGGTGGTGAGATTAAACTGTATTCACCTTCTGTGCAAGAAGTGAACACCTGACTGCAATTTTTGTATTCCGTTGAATTCCCTGTGTTTTGTAAAGCACGTATCTTAAGCTGCTTTTTGAAGCACACTTTGAACAAGAAGTTCAGCTCGACCCCACAGAGACATTTTTCTATCCTATTTCAACCTTGCCTGGAGCATACAGAGCCTGGAAGGGGCTCCAGGTACTGCCACTCCCTACTCTGGGTGGCTCCTGCTTCCTGAGGCCAGGCTGTGCTCTGTGCAGCCCTAGAGCCGATGCTGCAGCTCCATTCCTGCTTCGCTCGCGTTTGGCACCTAGAGTGCAGAGCACAACTGGGAATTCCAAGCACCGGGATTCAATCCACCCGAGAGGCTGCTGGGAACGTGAGGCTGTGTGTGCAGGTGGGGATGGCCGTGGGGCTGTGAGCATTTCAGCAGCTCTGTGTGGACGTTCTGGCAGCTCTCCCTGCCCAAGCTCCTGTCCTGCCCCCAAACACAGCCTCCCCAGCTGCTGCAGCAGCCTGCCCTGAAGGGCTTGGTTACCTATTAGTGCTTAGCTCCACTGCTCCTCATGTCCACACTGACTTCTGCTTTGTCCAATCATTAACATGAACTTTACGTGTTCTCACCTTCCCAAAACATGTCAAAGGTTACAGAGTTCTCCTCTTTGCTAAAGGATAACCTCTACATGGGTTGTGTTCTCTTAGCTGCAGTTCACAGTGCCATTTCAGAGGACTCGGCTTATTTAGGTAGAAGAAAACTGTGGAACTGGAAGCCTATTATAGATCAAAACCCAGACTTCATCAACAGTGAACAAACCTCAATTCACCTCTGAAAAGATAAAGGCAAACAGATGCATCTCCAGATTCAGGAGACTTTTGTATGTATATTTATCTGTATGAGTCACATCTTGTTAATTCTTTGTTAAACACACACCACGTTCACTTTCTCCAGCTGCTCTAGAAAGCCAAGTAATTTCTAACACCCATTAAAGCACTCACGTAATGAAAACTTATTAAGTCCTGCCCTTGGATTAGTAAAATACCCTGGAGCTGGGGAGTTTAGAGAAGACTGGTGACAGCAGAAGAGAAAGAACGCGGGCCAAACACAGTGTCCCGAGCTGCCTTCTCCCCCACAGGCAGGGTGAAATGCTGCTCATTCAAAGCGTGATCCAGGAGACGCAGCTCAGCCAGCACCAGCTACACGCACATGGAAGCGCTGTAAAACCAACCTGAACAAGCTTTGGAATACACATCTGTATGTTCTGAATGCACACTGAAAGAAAGCCACAGCAATCCAGCCTGGTGTCAGAAGCAAAGCTGCAGATGTCAGCTTCCAACAGGACAGACAATCCCATGACACATGTAGCGTACGCATTAAGAGAACAGTCTGAAATAACAATCGATGGGGGTATAAAATTAGAAGGCTGACTCATTTAAACGAACAGACGAGTGTGAAAGGCACAACAGCTGGATCAATGCAAACCAATATTTGAACAGCTGCCACGCAGACCAGGAAGATTAAACATTTAACGTATTTTTCCAAAGGTATATAAAACCATCTCCAAGTCAAACGTCCCAAGATGGACAGATTTACTCTCCTGTTTTCCCAGCCCACGTGGGGTGCCAGGCTGCCACCCGGCAGCCGGAGCTCACCCCCGGCCTTCGCGCCAGCACCGAGAGCTGCACTTACCGCGGGACCCCGCGCCAGGAGCTCCGCCAGGCACCGCCGCTTGCCCGCCGCCTCTGCCCGCACACGCGCAAGTTCAGCTGACGGAGGCAATAAATGACCATCACCAAGGCAACGAGGGGAAAGGCCAGCGAGCTTGGGTTTCACCTGGAGAGAGCTTCACCTGAGCCACGGTGGGGGAGTGTTGGTTGGATTCAGTTTGTTTGGTTTTTTTCCTTCTCTCTGTGTAGAGACATTTTTGATTCCAACCCACGATAGGCGCCAGCGAGGTAAATTTCCACTAACGGAGACGAGAGAAACCAGATCCCACTGGAATGTTACCTGCACGCACAGACTCTGTGAATCTGGTTTCATCCACTGAGCACCTCATCTTTATATCTGAAAGTTTGCAAAACATAACATACTAAAAAAGATAACAGATCTTTAACTGAGTGTTTTGGTGGCAAAACAAATCCAAATGGAAAAGACAACAAACCTTTAATTCAATGTTTTAACTGTGGCACTTCTGGTTTCCTGAATGAAAACCCATACACAGAGCCCGGTGCGCTACACACGCACAGTCGCCCAAACACACATTGCTCTTAATTCTCGCCGTTTGCAGGGGGAAAATCAACCAGGATCTGCAGTTCCAAAGCAAAATCAAGTATGTGTTATCTACTTAAGGGCCAGTGTTGGCCACTGCAAGCCTAATAATCATGTTAGGCTTCTCCTAAACCTTCCAGCAACTGAAACAAAGTTCAATGGCAGAAGAGTTGAGCTGATTCTCACTTTGATTTGTTGGTGGATTAAACCAATCCACATATGGCTGAGTGAAAAAACTGTGCTCTAGGAAGCTATTCCACATCACCCTCCTGCAGAAAGTATTCCTAAATTGGCTTATCCTGTTCTTACCAGCACCTCCCCAACATCAAACAATGCCGGGCAGCCCACGAGGAAGAACCCAAGTGGGGTGCCCTGTCTGGCAGGCTGTCACCATCACCCCAGGGAAGGCAGCTGAGAGCACCCCAAGGAAACAGCTCAATCTCTGAGGACATCACAGTGACTTTCTGAAGGCCATAGCAACAGAATGCAGTAAGTCTCACTATAATTCTTGCAATATCTTACTAATCTTGAAATTGTCAGTGGCAATTTTGCCAACAGTGCTTGATAAAATCTCAGTTGTGCAATGCAAAAAAAAAAAAACATGCACCAGGGCTATGACCCACATCTCCACTCTCCCCTGCAAGTCCAGCACAGGAAAACAAACTTAAAAGGTCACTTGGTTACAACTCATCTGGCTCAAGTAGGGACATTAAAATCTCCTTTCAGACAGCTTCACCACAAGCAGCCTGGGAACCCAGCTCAGAACTTTGTCCTTGCAAGTGTTCACCACACTCCTCCTCACCAAGTCCAAGAGTAAATCAAACTGTGCCTTTTCTTATCCACGGAGCTCTCAACCCTCACTGCAGGATGCAATGTATTTCTAAAAACCCCATTATTTTCTCCACAGGAGACTGCAAAATTAGAGCAACTAAACCCAAAAGCTTTTGGAGAAAAGAAGGCTGTGCAGTTTGGATCAGAAAGACCCTCCTGGCTACAATGCATTGGTCGGTTCATGGAGCATACATGGTCCTCCAGAGCACTCGTGGCCGAGCAAGGATTCTCACACTGGCCCAGCAGGAATCAAAAGATGAAGCAAACACCAGTAAGCATTAAAAGAACTGCAGAGTTTGGAGAACTATGGTATTCATAAGCTCATACAACACAAAAATATTAAATGTTTTACAATAGCGATTTAGGTCCTATTTCTAGGACTTCAGACCTCTAAGGAAGAGGGACTGTATTCTTGTTTTCCTTGGCTGGAATGACAGAGTCATCAGAAAAAATCACCAGGCAGAATTTCATCAAGGCATAAGTTTGTCTTAGAGGGACACTATCATGATGCTGCTCTTCCATGGGGAAAAACCAGCAGAAAAGAGCACACAAAACTGGAATGAGCAAGTTAGCACACAGACATCAGGAGTGGTGCATGGGGATCAAAGGTACCCACACACCAGTGACAGTGCGTGGGATCAGGACTTCAGACGCCCAGCCCAGTGCTGAAGGCACACCATTAAAAAACAGGCACAAACCACAGTGCTGCCCTCATGAAAATCTGCTCACAAGGTATTTTTACTACATGTTTTAGAAAACTAAGTGTTCCAAGTAAACTGTGATCTGTTTTTATAGAAACCCACTGAACTCCATGCAGTTAGATATACTTGAGCAATTTTAGCACGTGTGTTGAACCAGGCCACCTGTGAGCTTTGGAAATACCTAAGAGGATGCAAAAGAACTTCCATTTAATGGACTTGCTGTACTGCACAAGACTTTATTCTCTTTATTTAACTTTTAGACCTATTTATATCACTCATTAAAAGAATTCATGTAAGCAAAACATTGTTTTCTGCACAACCTCATTAACTGAGCTCTCCAGTGTCTCATGCTGGAATCACAGAATCATTATGGCTGGGTGAGACCTCCAAGATCACCAAGCCCAACCTTCAACCCCGATACCACAATGCCCACTAACACCCCAAGGACAGGAGGGTACACTTGCTGAATCATCTGTACATGCCATGCTTTTATGGTCTAGGAAATTCTCTTTCCAAAGGAAACCTTGATCTGCTTTTCCCTGGACAAGACAAGAGAAGTGTTTAAACTTTGGTGGGAGCAGAGAAAAAGAAAAGCATTTGGTACACGTTGCTATTAAAAACCTGAATGAAGCTTTGACTGGGAGTAACTGCATTTGCAGCAATCTGTGACCTGACAGTGACTCTCCTATAGGAATTTAGCTTTAAAAATTAAAAAAAAAAACCATGAAACCACCCAAAACCCCACATCCAATCTTGATATTGCATGAGAGACCAGCACCAAGACCATCTGTATCCAAACTGAACATTTACTGTGAGTTTCAACAGAAAATTCCTAAAGAAAAGTCTGACAGAACTCCTTTTCCTTCCCTCTGGGGATACAGAAATCAAACTGATTAATTAAAACCTCAAGGTTTTATTTAAGCAAGCACCCCACCTTCTGACATGCACAAACTACCATAAAACAAAGGAATGATGATTCTCTGTGTAGGAT
Organism: Callaeas wilsoni; assembly: GCA_013398955.1. Lineage (NCBI taxonomy): Eukaryota > Metazoa > Chordata > Aves > Passeriformes > Callaeidae > Callaeas > Callaeas wilsoni. The sequence continues at coordinate 75,021 of VWPU01004575.1, forward strand.
GATGACAGGACACCGGCCCTGACATCGGCAAAAGAACAAGGCACTAAATCAAGCTCTGATACACTTATATTTTAATTATTTTCAAAAATAATTTTAAAAAAAACCATTAAACATCTTGACCTAGTGTTTTTTGATCTCATGAAATGCACGAAGCCCTTAATAGCCAAACTTTTTTGAAGTGAAAAATTATGCCTTACACTTAATACAATCATCTTCATTTTTCCTATGTGAAATGGCACACAAATCCAGTGTAACGCTGTATTTTAGACTATCAGTTCCCACAAAAATCCAGTCATTTATCCAAAAGCCTCCATCAGTACGCACCAGACATAACCCCTGCCTGAATTCAGCAGCGATGTTACTCTGGTCAATAATATTCCCAACTCAGGGCCAGGCTGGGATGGGCTTGCAGCAACCTGGTCTAGTGGAAGGTGTCGCAGAGCAAGCAAAGATCCTGTATCAAACAGGGGAGCTTGAGCTGCATTCACTCCAGTAGCCCAGCTAGTTGCCAATGGATCACACAAACATGTTTATGTAATCACAATCTATATTCTTGTTAGATATTTAATGATTCCAGACCGTAAACCATCAGCGGCTGCACTGTTTAATGACAAAACACACATTCAATAAAACCGTCATCCAACAATAAACTGTGATTGGAGGCTCATTTCTAACCCAGATAACTCCAGGGATCAATTCCACGGCACACACCCACAGCCCAGAGCTGCACCGCTGGCTGTTTCACCTGGAGAAAGTCGGGACAGGGAGCTGCTTAAACAGGCTTTGCTGGAAAAACCTTGAAAGCAGGAAAACTACAGCAATTGACAAGAAAATGCCAGTGTGACTCTTAAAACCTGAAATACCTCTGAACTTCTTCAGTCTCAGAAAGACACGAGGCTCAGGTACCCTGGGTGATGGACACTCAGCCAGCTGGGACACGCCAGGCTGGGAGAAGCGTTTGCCAGAGGGAAGAGCTGGTTACATGGCAATTCCTTTGGGATACCAGAATACACAAGTCACCTCTCTTAACAGCCCATGGAGTGCCTGATGTGAGCCAGTGCTCTTGTTACTGCTCTACAGAGACTGGGAAAAATGCATTTACTTGTGTGAGACGCTGCCTCAATGGGCAAAGTGTCCTGAGGGCAGAAGCAGAAAGGCTGAGGGAGGTGGGTTTGCCCAGACTGGAAAAGGCAGTAACTCCTAATTCCTATGGATCACAGTCTGGTATCTGCAGGGAATTCAGCCTGTACTTTTCACATTTTACCTGTTGTAATAGCTTACCTGCAGCAGCTTCAGCTCAGAGCAGAAGTTGGGAATGTCAGTTTTCACAGAGACACTTCATTTTCTCACACAGTTTGTTTTGTTGCATGAATCATCCTATTATCCAACTAGAAATTAAATTAGATCTTCCAGCTCTTGGTTGCAGTTAATAATTAATGTTACTGTATGAGTTTCCAGCCTCTCCTGGTGAAGAAATTCTTCCAAACACATTAACATTTCAGTGAGTGGTGTTGTCAGTCACTCCAGCAGTTCACTCCTTTGGCCTCTCTCCACCTTGATCAAGTCTCTTTTTTTTAAAGAGGGAGCCTCTAGCAGTACCTCTTCTCCATTAAGGATTTGCTCCCCAAGGATTTCTCCTCTGGGGGAAGAATCACTGCATTACAGCCTCTGCCCAGATTAGGGGAGAAAAATCAGCCACCCAAACCAGTGCAAAGGCCAAGTCAATGGGGGAGGGATCTGCTCTCAGCAGAAACATCTCTTGTCAGGCTTTTGGATCCTGGCTGTAGTCCTGCTGTTTCCAACCTACTTGCACTTCGTGTTCTACCTTCTTCTCCCCCTTCCTTTCCTGCTGACTGTACAAACACAGCAGCCCTTGACAAAGATTTGACTCTTCTTGTTCATTATGGGTATTTATTTGTCATCTGAATGGATAGCCTAGGGCTAGCAGGCTCTTCCACCAGAGTACTGTGGCGTCTCATAAAGAACAAGAAAACTGTTCAGTTACTAATCCAGGCTTAAGGCTGACTAGATTAAGGCAATTCAGCAGCAGCAAACACAGCCTCTCCTGACTGGAAGGACAAATCACACAGTGGAAGTCTTCACTTCTTCTTCAGTGCATCCACTGACATACAGGGATATGTTATGAACAGCCAAAGATGAGAACAGATTTTAAGGTGGTGTGAAAAATAACTGGAGTAAAAAAAAATATTAACAAGAATATGCCCAATGCAGGAGACTGAGTAATTCAGCGGCAGAAGTTCTCTCCTATGCATACATGCATTGAAGGTACTTTAGAAAAGTAGGTACTAATTTAAAGGCATTATTTTTCTTTTAATGGAATATGCTTGTCTCTTACACACTGTGAAAGAACAGACTGTAAAGACAAACAAATACAGTGAAAGTGATACTGAGCACTTTTTTCATTTGTATCAGTAATTTCTGCATAAATATTGATGGTGGAAGGCTTGGAAGGGTTTTAGGGGGGTTGGAGTGTTGCTTGCATTGGTCGTTGGATTTGGGGTGGCTGCTTGTTTTGGTTTTTAGTTGTATTAATTGTTTATGGGGAATTCCTTAAAAACTCGTGAAATTCTATCAAAAAATGGATTGTTGCTGGACCAAGCTCAGAGGTTAGCTCACTCACTTGTTCCCAAAATGGTACTTGACACTGACTAGACTAAGAAACACTCATTAAAATATTCACCACTCATTATTTAAAACAAAGGCTGCGCTTTGTGTCCTGCCAGGCACTCTGGATGAAAACTGGGGCTCCACGTCCCAAACAAAAGGCACATTCAGAATCCACGTTTTGCAGAAGTGCTGCAATAGGGTCAGTCATTCAGCATCCCAGAGCAGGACCTTGTCCCGGGGAAGCACAGAGGCATGTTCCTCAAAGAGGCAGAAAAGGAAGGGAGCAGAGGGCACAGCAATGCTGAATTCCTCAGGCAAGTTACAGGCAATGGATCGGCTTCCACAGCAACCAGTTGCATAAAGAAATTATTGCTTATTCTTGACCTTGTATCACGTTGCTACCTGCAGAGATGATGAGGTACACACAGGGCTGGTTGCTCCTGACACAAGGACTTTTAGAGAGCTCAGTTAACAACCTCGGGAATAAAGAACAGGACTTTTCTTCCAGGACCACAAATGTGTATTACAGTGACTGAAGCACAGCACTAAAAAGCTCTTGGGATCACACAAATTAACAAAAGTCTGAAGAACAAACTCAGTTTCCACCAGGCAGGTTTAAACGAAGTCATGTCCCCTTCCAGAAATAACAAGATGATCTACACAAAGTCCAATTTTGCTGCTAAATGGTGACCATGGTGTACAAAGCAAAGGGAGAAAACCACTTGGGAGCTGCAGAGCCCAAACTGCAATGGCACAGAACTGCCTCCTTTAACAGGCTCCCATGGGAGATGGGCTGGGGCTCCACAACAACATACAACCTAACACATTCCATGTGATGGTATTTGTCCTGTATGCAAGCTCACACTGCAGCTGCTGATTCTGAACACAGCAAAATCTGCTCCCAAGATCAGGGAACAGCTCCAGAAAACACAAATGCTGGTAAGGAACTTGTGACACTAAGAAAAGTGCTAAAGTGGTCAGCAAAAAAAGGAAGTTGACAGGCACAGCAATGTCCTGAGGGCAACTAAATCAAACCAAACCACCACACCGGGGTCAGCAGTTTGGTTTGTGAAGACTTAGTCTGTGTTAAAGCACAGGACTCAAAATACAAATGAGTCTGGCTGTGTTGAGATTTATTCAGCCAGCAGAAAGTTTGGTGCAAAAAAGGAAAAAAACCCCAAACCTCCTGGAATTGCTGTGGCATCTGGGCAACTTCACACAATTGCTACAGCATGCAGGTAACTTTCCACTCCCTGCTGAATGTCACCCAGACAACAAAGAGCAGCATTCTCCCAGTTCAGAGAGTGTGTCGAGGGGGAGAACCAGCCCCGCACACACAGACACCACTGAGGCAAAGTCTGTTTTCCAAACCAGCTAAGCTCCCCTCTCATGCCAAGCTCTGCAAGGACCATGAGTGAGCACCGAGTAGGTTCTTGCAGGGCCTTGGCAGTGCCTCCTAACCCAAGGAATCAGCCCAGCATGCAGGACTAGCTAATATCTGCTGAATCCCAGCTTGCTTTCCAACACAGAGACAACACAGGCCACAGAGACAACAGGAGCAGCTCCAGTCCTGGACAAGGAAAAGGCAGCAACCCGTGTGGCACAAATCACAGCCCACTTTGTCAAGAGGCAGCCTGAAAGTCACTGGCCTTGAGGAACAATGTGCCAAGGAACAACTCTATGGAACAGGTATCCTCCAGAGGGATTTATTCTCTCTTCCCAAGCATTTTCATAGTGAGGAAAAAAAAAAACAGCACAAAATTCCAACACCCAAACAAAGGAATTCAGAGTGATGCTAGAGAAAAAGTACCAGCTCCTCCCATGTAACCAATAACCACTGAGAGACGGGAACACACCTAAACCAGGAGGAGGTCCCAGCACAACATGTAAGCTGCCAAAGATGCAGGGCAGCAATGAGTAAGAAATTAATCTTATTTACTGTCCCTTCAACTCTTTGCAACAACTTTATCCTGTTTTGCTTTGACCATCTCAGAGGCAGAATTTCAGCTCAGTCACTTTCCAACTTGCCCATAGTCCATCCCCACAGCAACCAGGACAGGGCTACCACTAAACTGAAGTAAGCTGGAATAATGAGAGATTCTCACAATTAGTCTTTCCCACGTGATTGCTTGAATGCAAAAGGGTAATTTTTATTTAATAATGAGAGTGCTGGCCTGGCCAGCCTAGCAGACACCTTCACTGGCACATAAAACCTACTATGTAATTTGGTACTATCTTCTGATAGGAATATCCAATGAATATCCAGTATTTCTGCATCCAGAGCAGCAAAGTGCTCTCTCTTCCAACACTCCCAGCTCTCAAACAGCAATCTGGACATCTTCTTTCCTCATCCAGCCTTCCCTAAAAACTACAAGTGAGGCCAGAAAACTGTAAAAAACAGTAAATCAATGTACTCCCTGTGCTACGCTGTCATGTACCTCCTGCCTCTAATGCACCTTCCAAGCACTGAAAGCATTTATGGAATATTAGGGAGGAGAGAGGGAAGGGGAGTTTCTCCATGGAAAAGCTTTTCAGAGGTGATCACACAGTGCAGGTTGTCCTCTGTCTCAGTTACCTACAATCCTGTCTTTCCATCTGACTGGAAGACTCTAGATTTCTCAGAAAGAACAATCTCTTTAGTGTCATTGAAACAGCAAGGATGTTCCAGTCTGAGTGGCATCACTCCAAGGACTGACATGACATTAACGGCCAGTTCGACAATGGAGAAGGGCTTAAATCTCTCCTGAAAAATGCAAGGAGCACCACCTCTATCTAAGAAGATGGAAAGAGCGCAGACTGCAACCAGAGATCAGAGATGAAATCCAAAGGTCAAGAATTGCCCCTACGGCTGGGCACAAGCCCCTCCCAGCAAAGACCACCACACTGGCCCTTCAACCTCTGCTCGCTCTTGAGTTTAACACTGAGCCCCAGGGACAAAAGTGAGAAGACAGCAGAACCGAGACCAGCAACCATATCCACAGGAAGGAAAAACCAAGTGTCTCAGATGAAAAAGCTGTTGCTAGGCAAACACATGACCCAGGTGAATGCCAGAGCAAAAGGAATTCACGAAGCCCCGATAAGAGCTGTGAACAGCTCTTATCACACAGAAGTCCTGGATTGTTGGACATAGCACACTCACAGGGAGCACAAATACAGACAACGTGTTCCTCCTGACCAGCTCTCTTCCCCAGACAACCTGTCCAGACCAAAGGCCAGCTGTGGGAGGCAGGGAGCTCCTGCCAGCTCTGGCCTCCAGGACAGGGACAGTCCCCCAGCCCTTGGGGTCAGCCCATCCCCATGGCAGCCCCAGCCCCGGGGCCCAACACCCCAGAGACAAGCCAGGAGGAGATGCCTTGGGGAGCCAAGCCAGCCCCAGGTAGAGCCTGTTTGACCTCCTGGTGGCAGCTACCCCAGGTCACACATCTGGCAACACCTGCGTGACAACCCTGGCGTCCACCAGCTCTCGTGTGAGATTCCAGGCTGGGGGATCAGCTACAGCACTGCCTCACCTTCCCGATAAACATCAGGAGATGCGAGTGCTAAACCACCAAAACCAGCCAGTTTCCATAGCAACAGTCATCAATGACACACACAGCTTCTGTAGCGCATTCCAGTCTTATCAAACACTATCTATCGGCATGTGTGCTCCAGCCGGCAGTGACACCGGGCTGGGGATCCCCGTGTGCTCCAGCCGGCAGTGACACCGGGCTGGGGACCCCCGTGTGCTCCAGCCGGCAGTGACACCGGGCTGGGGACCCCCGTGTGCTCCAGCCGGCAGTGACACCGGGCTGGGGACCTCAACTGCGCTTCCCAAATGCCATAGTTCTGGTGTCCAACACACAGAGGTGAGCAAAAGTGGTGAGTGCTTAGTGATCTCCCTCACCAGATACAGGCTGCAGCAGTCATTTCGGCACTCACCTCTGACCTCTCTCTCACACAGGATCTACTTCCTGTCCAAGTTTTGGGAATTTGAAACAACTTCACCCCCTGTAGGGCACAGACACTTGAGAGCTGTAGCTGGGAGCCGTGCACACTTGAGAGCTGCACTGGCCCGGGGTATGGGCACCTGCACCAAATTACAGCTGATCATCTCTCACTGAGTGAAATGAAGAAACACAAATGCAGGTACAAGTAGCTCAGAATTGAACTGATCAGACTCAAAATAAAATGACAGCAGCACAAGGGATTAAAGGTAAATTCCCATGATGTCAGCAGGCTGAAGAAAACACTCAAGGTTTTGCTAAATCAATTCAAGCAGTGTTAAGAGGCATTTCTTTAATAACAATGTCAATCGAAAACAGTGACTAAAGCTGTGACTGAAATGTTTTAAAATACGCACTAGTTCCAAGCCAAATTTTGGACAACATTCTAAGGAAAAAAGTGACACAGGTAGGCACATGGTATGAAAAGGTCACCATAAGACTTGAAAACGCATTAGCTACAAACTTCAGCATCTTATCTCTGCAGACTTTGAGGCCAGTCACCAACAGTTGTGAAGGGCCCATGGCTTCAACAGCTTCCAAAGGGGCTCTGTCAGGATCTTGCACTAGGAGCATGCAGGAACATGGTGACAAATAACCTGGCAGATAATCCACACCCAGCCTGTAACCACTTAGCACAATCTGTTTTACAATGTTTGACTTTCAAACTACAACAGAAACTAGTTAAGACAAAACCAAAACCTGACTGTGCAACTTGACTTGGCACAACCTCTAATACAGCCTGCAGGATGTCCCTGGAAAACACAACTCTGACCCTGCTCCCAGCCTGGCCAGACCTGCTCAGCACAGCACCTGCAGGACACAGGGGTGTCTGCTGGCCTTTGCTGCACCCAGCTCTTCCATTCTGGGGTTCCAGAGTGGCACAGCCACCACCCTTGGGATGCAGCTGGGCTCTAAACAGGGACAAGTGAAATCTCAGGCTCAGCACAGAGGAGGAAAATGCAACATGTTCTTTATCATGCTAATTAGATCACAGAATGAGAAGGTAGCTTCTGGATGAGAGAGGCAACAGAAGCAGCAGGATAATCCACTTTGTATGAAAAAGAAAATTTTCGAAAAAAAAATCTGTAGTGCTACCTTAAAAAGAGAACAATCCATTCAGGTTCACTGCCTGTTATCTCTCCTAAGGGCCCACATCCAGCTCTGGTTTCCAGACCTTCAGCCAGCCTCGCTGGTGGCCAGGGGAAGCCTGTCCCTGTTCCCTCCCAGCTCTCGGGTCGCTGTGCCACCAGTGAGCACCCAGCAGCACTGCGGGAGTCCTGATGTCATGGCCACAACCAGAGCAGCTTCCGAGGAAGGAAAGCACACCTCTGGTACTCTCAGGCTGCCAGTACACTGGGAATAGCTGGTTTTTAATGAGAATGCTCTCACTTGTCTCCTACAAGCCTCTTAGCAAGCATGACTGGTAGGACAGGATCAGCCCCAGAACTGTGGGCGAGAACCAGCACCGGAGCCAGCCGAGGCGAGGACGGCGCAGGAGAAGCCAGCCCTCCTGCTGGGCTGCAGAGGCCAGGAGGCACTGCCGACAGAGAAGGCAGGAAGCAAGATTCATCCCACTCACTGCGCTCCCCAACACACCCCTGCTGCAACAGCAGGGACGGTGAGCCACCGGCACGGACACTAGCAGGACCCAGGGGTGTCACAGTGTTGTTGGGACCAGCCCACCCTGCCAGGGAAAACCACACAGCAAGGCTCCCTCCCACAGGGAACGGAAAGCAGTGCCTCCTCGGGCCATGGCAGCAGGAGTGCTGTTATTCACACACAGTCCAGGCCAGGCATGCACAGGAATTTACCTGACCCTTAGGACTGAATGTTTTTCTATGGACACTGGAAATAAGGAATAAAATAATAACTGACCAAACCTGATCAGATGCAACTGAAACAAACCAAACAGCTAGCAAGGATAAACACAGAGGTCTTTCTGGCACCCACCCAAACATATGCCTCCACCACTTATCCGAAACAAGCGCAGGATGTGCAAGGAACGTGCCCCTCACTGCGGCACACAGCACCTAAGTGGCCCAACTCACCACTCCTCGAATCGGGCAGTTCTCCACCTCAAGCATCCACCCATCCACTGTGGTGGATGTAAATATTAGCCCTAAGACTGCGTTCTAACAAAGGTGGGGGGGGAAAAGGCACATATGAAGTGAGGCAGGGAGGTGATCCGGCAACCCTGAACTCTAAACAGTGACGCCATTCCCACAGCTATAAAACGGAGATGTGTGTACACCCCTGCCATATGCTCTCACTCAGTTCACTAACGCAACACCTGCCCAAGATAAAGCATTTGCAAGTTCTTTCAGCTCAACTGTTACAAACAATAGCCAAGTCAATATTTTACAATACACCAAACATCACTGTACCAAGAGCAGAGGTTAAAGAAGCAAGTCCATTGCTCCTTGCTCGTTGCTGAGCAGCAAAGCTGTTGCTTTGTTAGGGAGGCTGAATCAGCACAAGCACAAAGCCCAGACTCACAGTTTTGTCCACACACCACTTCTCCCTCTCACCACTCCCTTCACCACAAACAGCAGGAATGGTCAACTCAAGAAGTCTTTAAAGAAAGGTTAAAAACTCCACTTGTTTGTTAGGGAATTCATCCACTTAACATTCCCATGTGACTACAGATGAGCTGCTTTTAGACAAACTTACCACAGACTTCATCAGGGTCAGGATTCTAGCCAAAGCTCTAGATTCATGAGACCCACACAGCCAATTTCACAGCTCACAGCCACCAAAGAACAGGTGCCCTACCCTCCCTTCACACACACCCTCCACCACCACCCCAGCAGCTCCTACCACATACCTCTGACTTCCATCACCTTTCCAGAAGTTACTGCAATTCAACAGCCCTGAAAAGACATGCAAGGCTGTCTGCAGATTTGTACTGGGCCATGGGCAGTCCCAGGCTGTACAACAGAAAGCAGCATCTCCCTTTCAGCAGCACAAATCCACTGGTTTTGTGTGGGCTGCTCCAAAAGCCATCAGCCTCGACTCCCGCTGATCAAGTAGAGAGTGGAGGTGCAAGTGAACTGTTCTGGGATCAGCCACTGAGACCAGCACCAGCTGAAGCTCCTCAGCACCTATGAAACATCAGCACCAGCTAAAGGTCCTCAGCACCTATCAAACATCAGCACCAGCTGAAGGTCCTCAGCATCTATCAAACATCAGCACCACCCGAAGCTCCTCAGCACCTGTCAAATATCAGCACCAGCTGAAGGTCCTCAGCACCTATCAAACACAGCACCACCCGAAGCTCCTCAGCACCTATCAAACATAACACCAGCTGAAGGTCCTCAGCATCTATCAAACACAGCACCACCCGAAGCTCCTCAGCACCTATCAAACATAAAACCAGCTGAAGGTCCTCAGCACCTATCAAACATAGCACCAGCTGAAGGTCCTCAGCACACCACACACACCCAGCTGTGCCACAAGGGCCCAATGCTAAGGAGGCAGTCACAACAGGCAGCCCTGTAGTATACCCAACCCATAAATCCACATTTGGTTCAGTTGAATAAATCAGGCTAAAGTACCTCTGATGGGAGCAGCCAGTACACCCTCATTTCCAGGCACCTGGGCTGTCTCCATTACTCATGGTCTCAGCTTGGCCTCCTCTTTCCCACTCCAAAACCCAGCACTTCTGTGGGGACTTCATTTTTGTCCACATGGCACAAAGCTTGTGTGCTGGAGCCACCTGGTCACCTCCCTCCACCAACGCCTCCCACCAGGAGGAACCGACATGTCCACTTGACCATCATGTAGGACTGAAAGCTTTAGAAGTAATTTTGCCTTTAGTAGCGTATCTGAGCAATGCTCTGTGATTCACCAGACACACAATGTGAGCCGAGATCCAAGGTGACAAGGCCATACATAAACTAGCACACACACACATATCCCCCACAATCCCCCATCAAAGTGCCAAGTGGGTCCAGCCCTGCTTTGGGGGTGCCGGCACCCAGGGAATCTGCGTGCTCACCCAGCACATCCAACTGCAGCGCCTGGTCCAGAGCAGACTCTTTTCCATTTCACTTCGAGAGATGTGTGTTACAAAAGTACACAATAAAATATGAAAAACCAGGACAAAAGAGACATCCTTTAACTCCCAGGTGTAGTTACGCCAGCCAACAGCACAACTGGGCCAGTAAATAGGTTTTCACAAGAACTATGAGCAAACACTAAAGAGAAGATACAGGCAAACATCTGCCACCATCACAATGGTATCACCCCCAGCTTCAGGGACTTCAGGCTCAAGGACCTTTCAGAGGTGAATCCATTACTCTGAATTCCAGCCCAAGGGAATGAGGCAATCTGTTTGTAACAACAAGTCAGCCATTCATTTCCTTTCAGATGTTTTTATTACTATTATTTTTTTTTGGATATAGCAGAGTTGGGATCTGATGACTGCAGATTATGTTTACTTCCCACACTGGACAGAACACCTGATCACTCCCTGGTCCTATGGAGGGGTGGGCCAAAACTTTTAAAATCCGTCAAGAAATTTTTTTCAAGGAAAAAAATAGTAATTTATCAAGTTTTTTAATCAAACAGGCAAAAACATTTGAGTGAAATGTCTCAGCTTTCATGGAGCAGCAGCAAAAAGGCAAGACTGCATAGAAACACCAAGAGCTAGGAAGAAAAGCAGCCTGGCTGGTGTTCTGCAGAAAAAAATCCAATCCTGAGAAGGTGAAGCAGTGTCTCTATCACAATTTCTCAGTGATTATAAAGTCCAATAGTTCTGTCAACTTACGTAAAAAGTTGAAGACAGTTCATGTCAGTTGCCCCACAGCGTGAAGGAGACCTGACACACTGTCTCTCAACAGAGTGGCTGGATAAACAGAGAGGGAGGATGGCAAGTAGAGCATGAAGCCAACAAAGTTCCATCAGGCTCTCCTCCCTCCAACACGCCCCCAAACTGCTCTTCCTTGCTGTTAGTTCACCTTCCAGATCACTTCACTCTTGGAAGACAAAAGCTTCTTCATTCTCCAAAGAACTTAAACACAACCATGACCCCCACGACCACCTTAACACGGACACTGGCCACAGCTTCCAGAGCAGCATGCTCCAAACCTTACATCCAGTGCCACCAGGAGGAGGCCAAAAGCAGATTTTCCCCACCATACAAATTTCCAAACAGACCATCCATGAGGGAGTCATCCCAGGACACCTTCTCCTGCACACTACTCATCACTCCCATCTCTACAAAATCCCGCCATGAATTCGGTGTGATGATCTACATAACATAAAGATGCTTAAAGATATTCAGACTTTGAACTGTTTTCAATTAAAACCAACACAGACTACAGGAACATACTTCCGCCCTCAAGCCAGGATTATTCAACACTAGGATCTGCCAAGGAGAGCGGATGGCATGGTTGTGCTCCCCGTTGCAAACTGTTCTGCTCCTCTCCAGCAGACAAACTACATGGAAACAGGAAAACCTGACTTGAGCTGGCAGGACACCAATAGAGCCACACTGATCCATGAAGTGAGGCACAAAAATAAGGTGCTATGGCTTAATGGCAAAGCCCAATTCATTCATGGAGTCATTCCTCAGAATGGCCAGTGTTCTCACAACTGGAGATATTTATTTTGATTACAAGCAAGGTTCCTAAAACCTAGAAATCAGGATTCTGACAAACACCTACAGCCTGCCAGCGCACAGGAATTATGGTCAAATGGAGGGAGAAAAAAAATGAACCATTACAAATATATACACCAAGTCTGTTGCCCAGTCAAAACATCACCTGGCAGACATAACACATCTCAATACGTTCCTTAATTCATTTCAGAAATCAAGTTTCTGGATTTGTTTTGTTGGGGCTTTGAGTTGTTTTTAATAGGTTGGTTTATTTTTAACCATTTTAACTGCAATTAGCTTCCAGGCCTGTGCAATTTAGCCACATCTCTTATTTTAAAATTAATTACTGGTTCTCTATGGGAGACAATCCCTTTCCTAAGCATTTGGTTTTCTTCCTTCTTTCTGGCAGGGGAGAGGAAAAGACGGTGGGAGCAGGGGAAGGGAACACTCCAACACTAGAAACTGGGCAATTTAAGAACCCCATGATGGAAAAAGTTGGCATGACAGTGTGTTAAATAGTTCTGAAAGCCACAGTTCCAGCCCCAGGTAAACCCTGGCAGGTGTTAGTACTGACCTGGCAGCAGCTCCACTCCTGAGCTGAGCATGCCAGCAGTAAAACCACATTCCTTCCTCCCAGTGCTCGAGGTAGGAGTCACCCAACCCACGCCGCATTCCTACCCAGCTTACCGAAAATAACAGTGCGCACAGGATTACACTGCACTTCTTCCCGAAAGGGGACAGAGCTGCCCAGCAGCACTTCTACTGCTACAGTAAAACCCTTCTATTCAACACAATGAAACATTTAAGAGGAACTAGCAGTGAAAGCAAAAGATGGATAAATTTGTGGATGTTAATGAGATTTCTCTGTTCACCAACACCAAAATTTAACTGTAATTAAATCAAGCTACTTCTGCACATTGTTATCACATCTATGACTTTCTATTGACTGAAGCTGTTGGATAATCCAGCCCTCACTGCTATTACAAGGCCTGGAAGCTTCCAGCTTGTCCAGAAAGTGCCAGTTTATATTGCACAGAGTTTAATTAAGCAAAGTCTTGGCCCCGTCCAATCTTCTGGGACTGAGAGGTTGTCAATTCAGCCCAATCCAGCAGAAATCAGTGAGTTGCCAACAGGCTGCACCCACAGCACCACCTCTGATGTGGCTTCTGGATCCTACAGCACCTGCACAGGCAGCCCACCCTGCACCAGGAGCTGTGTTCGGTTCAGAAAAGACAAGTATTACATCTCACAGAACCTTTCACTGGCTGGAGACAACTTCAGCCTAGAAGCCGCAGGGGTGAATTCTTCCCACAACATCCTAAGCTGTAACACCGATTCCCTTCTGACAAGTAAGCTCCTTCGGCACTCATACCATGCCCAGTGATATTTTCAAAACAAAACACAAAAAACCCCATCAGAGATCTGTTAACCGTAACTCCCAGCACAAGCTGTGCCCTGGGGGTGAGGTGCCTGCTCATCAACACGTGTGGGGCTCACAATCCATGTTTGCTTCCCAGGAAAATGGCCTCTATGCAGGAGCAGAGGAAAACCTCGCGCTCCCATTTCCCGTTACACAGTGCCCTCCAGTGGCCAGCCCTTCACACAGAACCCAAGGAATGCTTCTCTCCCCTTCCAAAAGGCAGCAGAGGAACCATGGGTTGCACTACCTGCATACCACCCTCGGAGGACAGGACAACAGCCAGGGGAGACACAGCCATCTCTGAACGGGGGTATAGCTAAATCTAACGTTTCCTGCCTCCCTCAGACCCTCATGTTAATACAAGACTCCTTAAATGTCTTTACATTCACTTTATAATAAAACTAGAATTTACTTAGTGTCAGTACTAGTGACCAAAACATGCCAATAACTCATCAAAAGCTGGTTTAAAATGCAGGTGATTATAAAAATCTATTGACCTCCTGAGAACCACAGCCTATTTTGATATTCTGCCATACAAGTAGATATGAAAGCCCTGTCATTTATGAAATGCTTCCTTACCTGAACTTTTTAATCATCATTTAAGGTTTACATGCTATCCCTGAAGCCAGTGCACTTAGAGTCTATAAAAACAATTCAGGGTCAATAAAAAAGTCACTATTCTGAATTGCTTATTGCTAAGACACTGTCAGTGCTGTGACCAAGGGAGGCCCCTCTCACACTCAGATGGCAGAGTGAGGCTTTATGTAACCGGCATATTCAGAGCAGAAACAAGAGAGCTCTCATTTAAAGGGTCTGTGTTCAGTGGTGGTGACAAAGGGTGCATCTTCTCAAGGAACTCAAGGGTTTTTTCACATAAAAGCCTCCAGGTTCAAGTACGCAGTGGGCTGTGCTGGAGCTCATGGAGCCAGGGGTGCATCCCTGGGCAGACTGGCCCCCCACAGCTGAGGAGCCACAGCCATCCACAAGCTGCTTCTCCAGTGCCCTGGTCCTTCATCCAGCACTCTTCCAGCGCCAGAGCGCCCGGTGCTCCTGTGCTGCGCCGGGAGCCGAGCGGGGAACCAGCGTGATGAAGGGACACGGCTCTGGAGCCCCTCCTCAGCACCCGTCCCGGCAGGGGCTCTGTGGGGACAGCCTGGCCTCAGGGAACATCTCTGGCCGTGCCAGCACAGCGCAGAAGCCAGGTGAGCAGCAAGGTACAACCTCACCACCGAGGCCACACAACAGGAAATGTCACCCGAAATCTAACTGCAACCATCCACAACACTGACACTTTCCCAACAACTCAGCATTGCCATTACTTCCAAAGTTTATGGTTTGCTTCACATGCAAAGTAGAGAAATCCAGCACTGAACCCCCACATATCACTGCTGTCACCAAGTCCAGGGAGGGAGGGAAAATCGCAGCCCTTTTCCTCCCCAATAAATCCTGCTGTTCATGAGTGATAACATCTTCTTGAGGCCTCTGCAGCCCCATCTCATGGATCCGTTAACGTGACACTCGAGTACAGGGAAGGAGACACCCTCAAGGGAGATCATTCCAGAGCAACAAATCCATCAGGAACATGTAAACACAAGGCACAAAAGCCAATCTCCCATATGCCTCAGTCTGAAACAGTTTGCACAGAGTGTTTATCCATCACAGCACAAGCTGCACTTCACCACAGCACCACTGTGGCAAATCTTGGCTTATTCCTTACCCTGATGTCAGATCCAGTACAGGTGAGCCTGTGCTTTACAGGAATTCATCCTGTCCATAGGAACCATTTCCATCATACTCAGAACTGGGTTTGTTTCCCTTTCCCCAAAGTGTATCTCAGTAAAGCGAAGCGCCAGAGACTCCTGAGGTCCTGAAATCCTTCAGGATTCATTCCTCAGACACAAGGCTTTGCCCAGCGCAGCACACAAGAACTAAGATGAAAGGTTAGACTGCAGAGACCACATGCAGAATTATTTATCTTGAGGCACATGGGATTGTATCTCACACATCAAGATATTTTCACGAATATAAGATCCTTTTGAAAATTTCTAAGGCATGACAAAATGTCATCTCAGTAGGAAGCTTCTAATTCCAATTGACTCAATCACAAGTCACAGAAGTTGAATAGAACTTGAGAAGAATGCTGGAACTGCAGAGAGCAGTTTCACATATGAACCTCTTTTTCCCCTAATATTTTTAAGTATAAAAAGATACTCTTTCTTCAAGGCTCTTTTTTCTGAAGTTCCATTTCTTATTCAAGCAAACAAGATCCAAGGACCTGCAAGTTTTGCTTCCATCCAAGGACACTGAGAAAGCAAAATATTTGTGGATTTCTGTGGGCAATATTTGACTCTCAAGAAACCCAAACCGAAACAAACAAGAGGTGCACTTCATCCGCAAATATTTTCAGCTACAAACGGCTGTATGTTTTTATATACACTGATATTTAGGGATTGCATGAAAGCACCTAAGCTTCCAGGAGCCTGTGTAAATATTATTTCACAGAATTGCAAAGGGGCTGAGGTTGGCACGAGTCTCTGGAGGTCACCTGGTCCACCCTCTGCCCAAGCCTGTGTCCCGATGGTCCCCAACAGCCCCAAGGATGGAGCTCAAACACCCTCTGGGCATCCTGGCCCAGTGCTGAGGTCACCCCGACAGTGAAAAACTGGCAGGATATGAATCTGATTTACAACTAATTTTAACTAATTAATATAAAACACTTTACAGTTCAGGTTTACAAGGAGGCTGATCTATGAACACAACACGGTCTGCCATGACAAACTGCAATGCTTGGCTCATGCCCTGTGACTCAGCGATGCTCAGATCCCCAAACTGCCTAGTGTCCCAACACCTATCAGAGTGCTCGGGCACAACGGAACAATGTCCACACGAAGACAGCCCTGTGAACCACGGCTATCCACAGGATGAGCGCAGGCCCACGCTGCAGACACGCCAGCACACGCGCAGCCCAGGCCTGCCCCGCGCCTACCACACGCATCAACTGTGCAAGCAGGAGGGAAGCCCATGCCTCTGGTCTGTAGGAGAGATTGCTGGCTCTCTGGAGAGCCACTTAGCAAGTCCAGCTCGCATGTAAATCACTGCATTTTCCAATCAGCAAATGCGCCAGGAGTGGAAGCACTGCACAAGCCCAACTCAAAGCCCTCCAAAACCCATCTACAACAGATCTGCAAACTGCATTTCAAACCCAGGCAGGAACAAAGGAAATGAATAGGCTGAATATATCCACGCACACAATTCAGCCTCTCACAGCTAATAGAGTTTTGCTTTCCAAAAAATGATGAGCCAAGTCCAAGCCAAAGCTAGCGGGAAGTCATTACCCACACAAGCCAGCATGCAGAGAACTGTCAGCACACCTTCCTCAGCCCTCTTGAGCTTCACCTTTACTCGAGCCTTCTTACAGCCACCTTCCTGAGAAAGATCATCCTCTCCTCCGCCCATTAATAGAGACTCAACAGCAGGTCAGGCTCTCAGGGTCATGAAACTACAGCCCAGCAGGCTGTGAGTATCACCTGCACCCTTCTCCATGCCACCCCTTCCTCAGTCCCTTTTCCCTCTTTCTTCCATCCTATTTCCATTTGCAGACTCCCACTGTAGTTTTTAGATGGTCACTGCTCTTCCTGAGAAGCATCCAGCATCGGCAGATGCACGGCAAAGCAGGAAACAAAGCACAATCTCCTGTCCCTCAGGCAGTGTGGCTGTGGTCATCACTGCAGCTGTAACATGGGTCACTGCTGAGAGACCAGAGCCTTTCTTTTCCCAGCAGCTCCTTTTCCAACAGCTTGGTTTTACCTTGGGAGATGAGTGACAAACACATCTCCTTGCCCACTGCTGCACAGGCCAGGTCACCAGCACCAGCTGAGGCTGAGCATCATGGCAGGAACAGCCCCTGCTCTCCCAAGATACCTCCACCTCCAAGCCAAGGTGACAGCAGCCAGCAGATTTCTCCCTGTATCCGTTTCTCTTTAGCATTCTGTGCAAGTACCAGCATATGTCGAGGCAGGAGGCAGGGACAAAAGACACAGCGAGCACACACACAACAGAAAAGGCAGCAGCCAGGCTCCAGCGTGATGTTCTCAGCCACCTCCCCGGGACCCGGCAGGGTGGCTCCAGGTTTCCCTTTTCCTCACAGATCACACTTGCTAACATAAGTACAATCAAATGTTTTGGGGTGCCCATGTTGGGACAGCAAACCCCACTGCTTTTAGCTGTTCCCTGAGCCTGTGCAGACCCCCGCTGCAGCCCAGGAGCAGGCAAGATCACCACAGGCTCTCTGGCAGCCCAGGACCAGGCAGGATCACCGCAGGCCCTCCGGTAGCTCCGGAGCAAGCAGGGCCCTGCAGATGGCTCAGCAGTGGGCCCAGCTACCTGCAGAGTCGGGCAATGCACCGGAGCTGGCCCAAAGATGCTTGGGGACTGCTGCCAACCACCGCTATGCTCACACAAAGGCTTATGGAAACAGCCCAGGGAGGAGAAGGTTCTCCTCTGCTGTTGTGCTCGCTATCTACATCACCCAACGCTCCTGCAACGCCCTCTCCTCGCCCCTACCTTCACACACATTTGCAATCGCTCTGCTCTCAGCTTTATAATTTAACAACAACAGAATGACACCCCCCCTTACCAAAATACCCACTCCTGCCCAGGAACCTCCTTCCCAATGAGAATTAAACGTTACAGTCCTCCAGACTTGGTGCCGCTGAAATACACCAGGTAAGAAATACTGTCTGTCGGCTTCACAAGGCACAAAAGGTGTTTTTAATGTTAGTTTCTTCTACACCACAGACTGACACATCACCCGTTGTGTTCAGCCCCACAAAACTGGAAGCAATGCTATTGTAATTACTATTCACTCCTGTAAAAATAAAAGCAATACGTGTTCTCCTACCAGCCGATACCCTGAAACCACAGCCCAGTAATGCCGCCTTGCCCATTGCTGATGCTCTATGACCCTGGCTCCTAAGAAAAGGAGCACCTGACCAAGGCAATGAAACAAAAAGGGCATTAAATAGGATTTTTAACATTCACCTAAAGTAAACTAGACTGTTCTCCTCATGCCTGTGATTTGTTTGGTTCTGCAGAAGACATCGGCTGATAAAGCCGGCACACGTTGATTAGTTATCGCGGGTCCTACCCCACTTATCAGCTCCATCTGCATTGGGGCCAGGCTGTGTCTGACACAGTACCCGGCGCACCGGCCCGGTGGCTGCTCCACTCCAGCCCCGCGGCCGCTCCCTGGGGACACTGGCAGCGCTAAGGGGAGGAGGCGGAGAGGGGCGGCCGCCCCCGCCCGCAGCACCGCCGGCCGTGGCTCTTTGTTCGCCGCCGGCCCGGCCGAGGCACCCGCGGGCTCTGGGCGGCCGCACCTGCCGGGGGTGCGGGCAGCGCTCGCCGGGCCAGGCCGCCCCCGGGCAAGTGGCCGCTGCGAGAGAGGCGCGGAGCCCTGCGGGGCAGGCAACGCTCGCCCTCGCGGACCGACCGTCGACCTTCGCCCAGCTCCCGAACCTCAGCCGCGGCTCCCGCCGACGGGGCCCCGGCACACCCCGCACCCAGCCCGTCCGCGCCGACCCACCTCGTCCTCCGAGAGCCCGTACACCGGCTCCGCCGCCGCGGTCGCCATGGAGCCGCTCCCGGGCCCGCCGAGCCGCCCGCCGAGC
>VWPU01004576.1:5743-28979 GCA_013398955.1 Callaeas wilsoni
TACACTCTTTCCCTCCCTGGTTTGGGATGTTCCCCTCTCTGGTTTGGGATATTCCTCTCCTTCTTTTGGGATATTTTCCTTCTTTTGGGATGTTCTTCTCCTTGTTTTGGGATATTTTCCTCCTCATTTCGGGATATTCCTCCCCCTGTTTTGGGATATTCCCCCTCTCTTATGGGATGTTCCCCTCCCCGTTTTGGGATATTCCTCTCCCTATTTTGGGATATTCCTCCCCCTGTTTTAGGAAAATCCNGTTTGAGGCCAGCAGGATCCCTTTTTGTGCATTCTCCAGAGAAAAATCCCATAAAATTCCGTGATTTTCATCCTTCCACGCCCACAACTCCTCATCCCAGTGAAATCCCACCCAGAGCTGAGCCCCACGACCCCACAGGCGTGGAACGGGATTTTGTGGGGTCGGTTTGCGGCCTGGTTTGGGATGTTCCCCTCTCTGGTTTGGGATATTCCTCCCCCTGTTTTAGGAAAATCCTCTCCTTGTTTTGGGATTTTTTCCTCCTTTTGGGATATTCCCCTCCATATTTTGGGATGTTCCTCTCCTTGTTTTGGGGTATTTTCCTCTCTTTCTTTTGGGATGTTCCCCTCCGTATTTCGGGATATTCCTCCCCCTGTTTTAGGAAATTCCTCTCCTTGTTTTGGGATATTTTCCTGTCTTTCTTTTGGGATATTCCACTCCCTGTTTTAGAAAATTCCTCTCCTTGTTTTGGGATATTTTCCTCCTTTTGGGATGTTCCCCTCCCTATTTCAGGATATTCCTCTTCATGTTTTGGGATGTTCCTCTCCTTGTTTTGGGATATTTTCCTCCTTGTTTTGGGATATTCCTCTCTTTCTTTTGGGATGTTCCCCTCCCTGTTTTAGGAAATTGCTCTCTTTGTTTTGGGATATTTTCCTGTCTTTCTTTTGGGATGTTCCCCTCCATGTTTTGGGATGTTCCTCTCCCTGTTTTAGGAAATTCCTCTCCTTGTTTTGGGGTATTTTCCTCTCTTTCTTTTGGGATGTTCCCTTCCATATTTCGGGATATTCCTCTCCCTGTTTTAGGATATTCCCCTCCCTATTTCAGGATATTCCTCTCCCTGTTTTAGGATGTTCCTCTCCTTGTTTTGGGATATTTTCCTCCTTGTTTTGGGATATTCCTCTCTTTCTTTTGGGATGTTCCCCTCCCTGTTTTAGGAAATTGCTCTCCTTGTTTTGGGATATTTTCCTGTCTTTCTTTTGGGATGTTCCCCTCCATATTTCGGGATGTTCCTCTCCCTGTTTTAGGAAATTCCTCTCCTTGTCTTGGGGTATTTTCCTCCTTGTCTTGGGATATTTTCCTGTCTTTCTTTTGGGATGTTCCCTTCCATATTTCGGGATATTCCTCTCCCTGTTTTAGGATATTCCCCTCCCTATTTCAGGATATTCCTCTCCCTGTTTTAGGATGTTCCTCTCCTTGTTTTGGGATATTTTCCTCCTTGTTTTGGGATATTCCTCTCTTTCTTTTGGGATGTTCCTCTCCCTATTTTGGGATGTTCCTCACCTTGTTTTGGGATATTTTCCTCTTTCTTTTGGGATGTTCCCCTCCCTATTTCAGGATATTCCTCCCCCTGTTTTAGGAAATTCCTCTCCTTGTTTTGGGATATTTTCTTCCTTGTTTTGGGATGTTCCTTTCCTTCTTTTGGCATATTCCTCTCTTTCTTTTGGGATGTTCCCCTCCCTATTTCAGGATATTCCCCTCCTTAATTTGGGATGTTCCTTTCCTTCTTTTGGGATGTTCCCCTCCCTGTTTTAGGAAATTCCCCTCCTTAATTTGGGATGTTCCTCTCTTTCTTTTGGGATGTTCTTATCTTTCTTTTGGGATGTTCCCCTCCTTGTTTTGGGATGTTCCTTTCCTTCTTTTGGGATGTTCCTCTCTTTCTTTTGGGATGTCCCCCTCCCTACAAACGGGAACAGAACCCCACCTGTGGGTTCGCCATTCCCGGCCCCATATCCATGGAATCCATGGAATCCAGTGGGATTTTCCCGCTCTTTCCCCACCCCTCTCCCCGTGTCCCGCTCCTGTTTTATTCCGGGGCTTTTCGCTGAGTTTCCCTCGCTCCCGTTTCATTCTTTCTTTTTCCCCCATCCGTATTCCCGGTAGGAAAAAAAAAGAAAAAAAAACCCAAAAAACACAACACCAATGAAAAATTCCCGGCTGGAATTCATGAATCTCCTCCTTTCCTGTCCCTACCCAGGGCTCCATGGAATTGCGGGCGGGAAGAAGCCAGGACTGTGTTCCCTTTGTTTAAAGTCTCCAGGTCAGTACCGGGGGCCGCCGGCGTCCTCTCCTCCCTCCCCATTCCCTGCTTTGCCAGGATTCCCGAATTTCCCCGCCCCTCTCCCGGGAGCCGGGGCCGCGGCGGGTGCGGGCGGCGCCCGGAGCCCGGTTTTTGGGATGTTTTTAAGAAGCTCCTGCCTGGATTTCGGTTACCCGTCCGCAACTGAGGCGTCGCTTCCCGATTTTTTCGCCGGGGACGGGGCGGGGGATTTGTGGAGTTCGGTGATCCTGGAGGATTCCTGGAGTTCCTGGAGGATCCCTGGTGATCCTGGAGGATTCCTGGAGTTCCTGGAGGATCCGTGGTGATCCTGGATGGATCTTTGGAGGATCCCTGGAGTTCCTGGGTGACCCCTGGAGTTCCTGGGAGGATCCCTGGAATTTCCTGGAAGGATCCCAGGAGTTCCTAGAAGGATCTTTGGAGGATTCCTGGAGTTCCTGGAGGATCCCTGGAATTCCTGAAGAATCCCCAGTGATCCTGGAAGGACCCCTGGAATTCTGGAAGGATCCCTGGAGTTCCTGGAAGGATCCCTGGAGTTCCTGGAGGGATCTTTGGAGGATCCCTGGTGCTCCTGGAGGGATCTCTGGTGATCCTGGAGGGATTTCAGGTGTTCCTAAAATGATTCCTGGAGCTCCTAGAGGATCCCTGGTGCTGATGGGTTTTGGGATTCAGTGCTGATTTTCTGGAATTCAGTGGTGACGGCTTTTGGGATTCCGAGGTGATGGTTTTTTGGGATTCAATGGTGATGGTTTTTGGGATTTGGTGCTGATGGGGTTTGGGATTCAATGGCAATGGTTTTTGGGATTCAGTGGTGATTTTTGGGATTCAGTGGTGATTCCTCTTTCGGATTCAGTGGTGATGGCTTTTTGGGATTCAATGGCAATGTTTCTTGGGATTCAGTGCTGATTTTCTGGGATTCAGTGGTGATGGTTTTCGGGATTTGGTGCTGATGGGGTTTGGGATTCAGTGCNAGGTTTTGGGATTCAGTGGTGATTTTTGGGATTCAGTGGTGATGGTTTTTTGGGATTCAATGGCAATGTTTCTTGGGATTCAGTGCTGATTTTCTGGGGTTCAGTGGTGATGGTTTTCGGGAGTGGGGGCTGATGGGGTTTGGGATTCAGTGCTGATGGGGTTTGGGATTCTATGGCAATGGTTTTTGGGATTCAGTGGTGATTTTCTGGGATTCAGTGGTGATGGTTTTCGGGATTTGGTGCTGATGGGGTTTGGGATTCAGTGCTGATGGGGTTTGGGATTCGATGGTGATGCGGTTTGGGATTCAGTGGTGATTCCTCTTTGGGATTCAGTGGCGATGGTTTTTGGGACTCAGTGGTGATGGCTTTTGAGGTTCCGAGGTGATGGTTTGGGGATTCAATGGTGATGGTTTTTGGGATTCAGTGGCGATGGTTTTTGGGATTCAGTGCTGATGGTTTTTTGGGACTCGGTGGTTGAATGGATCCGGCAGCACCTGGAGCTGTCAAACGCAGCACGGCAAGGACGGCAGCGGGCTGGGCGTAGGATTTGTAGGATTTGTGGGATCTTTTCCAACCGGAAAAGCCCCTCCGGACCCCCAGATCCCGCTCAGCTCCGGACAGGAGCAGCAAATCCTGGGCAGCATCTCCGGAGCCGCGAGCATCTCCCGAAGGGTGTCCGTGTGTGGGATCGGAGGGGGCAACGACGGGAAAAATCCCTTTTCCCGACCCTTTGGAGAGGAAAAAATCCCCTTTCCCGACCCTTTGGAGCTGAAAAATCCCCTTTCCCGACTCTTCGGAGAGGAAAAAATCCCCTTTCCCGACCCTTCGGAGCGCTTTTCCTGCCTCCCGCCCGCTTTTCCAGCCTCTGTCTGAGGGATGAAAGCGCCGCCGCGTCCTGGCGGAGGTGACAGCGACAGCGAGGCCACCGCTAATGGGGACATTAATGAGCTTTGTCTCCCTGCCCAAAAGCGGCTCCCGACCCTTCCCGAGCCTTCCGAGCACCTGGAGGAAATCGGCGCCGCTTTCATCCCTCCGTTCCGCCTTGGAAAAACCCTGGAGGCGGCCGGGGAGGGAGCGGAGGTGGCTTTTGTCCCCCGGAGGCGCCGGGTTTTGTCGCCAAAGTCGCGCTGCGAGGCGGCGGGAGAAGCTGGGAGCTGGCGGAGGAGCTGGGGAGAAGGGAGGGATCGCCCGGGGTTGGGATGAGCCGGGAATTCTGTGTGGGGATGTTGGGAATGCTGGTGGCTTCCCAGGGAAAGGGGCGGTGGCCACAGCTGGCCCTGCCGGGGAGGGGGACAGCGCGTCCCCGCTGCCACGGTGTCCCCTTGGAGGGGGACATCCTCAGGGCCGGGGGTGGGGGAACGGACTGTCCCCAGCGGCGTGGGACAGGGAAAAGTGTCCCCATTCCATAGGGACAGGGAAAGGGGTGTCCCCATCCCACTGGGAGAGGGGAAAGTGTCCCCATTCCATAGGGACAGGGAAGGGGGTGTCCTCATCCCACTGAGAGAGGGGAAAGTGTCCCCATTCCACTGGGGNGGGAGTGTCCGCATCCCACTGAGAGAGGGGAAAGTGTCCCAATCCCACTGGGGGGACAAAGGAAGGAGCTGTCCCCATCCCACTGGGACAGGGAAAGGGGTGTCCTCATCCCACTGGGAGAGGGGAAAGTGTCCCCATTCCATAGGGACAGGGAAAGGGGTGTCCTCATCCCACTGGGAGAGGGGAAAGTGTCCCCATTCCATAGGGACAGGGAAAAAGGGTGTCCCCATCCCACTGGGAGAGGGGAAAGTGTCTTCATTCCATAGGGACAGGGGAAAGGGTTGTCCCTAACCCCCTGGGACAGGGGAAGGGGTGTCCTCATCCCGTAGGGACAGGGAAAAGGGGTGTGCCCATTCCATAGGGACAGGGGAAAGTGTCCCCATCCCACTGGGAGAGGGAGAAAGGGGTGTCCCCATCCCATAGGGACGGGGAAAGCGTCCCCATCCCACTGAGACAGCGGAAGGATTGTCCCGATCTCATAGGGACAGGGGAAGGGGTGCCCTCATCCCGTAGGGACAGGGAAAAGGGGTGTGCCCCTTCCATAGGGACAGGGGAAAGCGTCCCCATCCCACTGGGACAGAGGAAGGATTGTCCCCATCTCATAGGGACAGGGGAAAGCGTCTCCATTCCACTGGGAGAGGGAGAGGGGTGTCCCCATTCCATAGGGACAGGGAAAGGAGTGTCCCCATCCCACTGGGGGGACAGGGAAAAGTGTCCCCATCCCATAGGGACAGGGGAAGGGTTGTTCCCATCCCACTGGGACAGGGGAAAGTGTCCCCACCCCACTGGGGGGGCAGGGGAAGGTTTGTGACCAACCTCCTGGGACAGGGGAAGGTTTGTCCCTCCGCCTGCTCCTCATCTTCCTCCTCCTCATCCTCCTCCTCCTCCTCCTCTTCCTCCTCCTCATCCTCATCCTCCTCCTCATCTTTCCACTCATCCTCATCCTTCTCCTCTTCCTCCTCCTCCTCGTCATCCTCATCCTCATCCTTCCCCTCCTTCTCCTTCTCCTCCTCCTCATCTTCCTCATCCTCCTCCTCCTCCTCCTCCTCCCTGTCCCTGGAGCTGTCCGGGTTTCCCAGTTCCTGCCTGCTTTACCCCGGGCGATGGGAGCAGACGCTCCCAGATCCTTTCCCGGCGGGAATTCCGGGGCGGATCCGCAGGTGACCGACCCCGGGAGAAACTCTGGGCGCCGAATTCGCCCGGTAAAAAATTCCCCGGGGAAAACAATCCCGCAGTGGAAATTTCCCGGGAGCAGCGGCCTGGAGCCGCGGGAAGCCGGGGAACGATGGAGCCGCTTTTCCATCCTGCAGAGCGGGATGAGTCCGGGGGCCGGGGCAGCGCGGAGCCATCCCCGAAATAGAGCCGGGAGCGGGGGCAGAGGAGGCGGCCCCGGGCTCCTGCCGGAGCCGGCTGGCGGCTGCAGCCTCGGCAGCGCCGCACCTATAATTACCGCACCTATAATTACCTCACCTCTAATTACCGCCTGACGAGCCGCAATTAGAGCGGCAGCAGAGGGGCTGGAGCAGACGGGAGTGGCCTCGGCTGCCTGTGAGAGCTTCCAGCCCTTCCCGGTGCTTTCCAGCCTTTTCCGGTGCTTTCCATCCCCTTCCCGGTGCCTTCCAGCCTTTTCCGGTGCTTTCCNATTTCCAGCCTTTTCCGGTGCCTTCCAAACCTTTCCGGTGCTTTCCATCCCCTTTCCCGGCGCCCTCCATCCCCCTTTCCCGGCGCCCTCCATCCCCCTTTCCCGGCGCCCTCCATCCCCCTTTCCCGGTGCCCGCCCTCCTGCGCTGCCGGAAGATGGATTTTGGGAAGGGTGGGAGAGCGACGGGGCCGGCCCCACCTGCGGGACCTGCGGTGTTGGTGGGGAATGGGCTCTTTGTGGGATCAGGGAATGGTTTGGGATGGAAGGACCTTAAATCCCATCTAGTGCCAGCCCTGCCAGGGCAGGGGCACCTCTCACCATCCCAGGGTGCTCCAAGCCCCGTCCAGCCAGGCCTTGGACACTTCCAGGGATCCAGGGATTCCCAGCTTTTCTGGGAATTCCATCCCAGCCCTTCCCCACTCTCCCAGGGAGGAATTCCTTCCCAAAACCCCCTCCCGAGTCCATTTCTCCGCGTGTAAAAGAGGAGCAGCGATCCCTGAATGTGTAAATCCCTGGAATCCCGGAAGGATTTGGGCTGGAATCCGAGCCCATCCATTCCCACCCCCTACCAGGGCCACCTCCCGCTATCCCAGTTTGCTCCGAGCCCTGTCCAAACTGGTTTCATCCATAAAACCCCAAATCCCCACTCTCAGAGGGGACCCCTCACCACAGGGCTGAGCTTCCCCACCTTCCGAGCACCCCCAATTTTTTATTTTTTAATTTTTTTAAAATCAGCGCAAAATCCTTACGCAGAGCCACAAAAAATTCCCCGGGAGGGCTGTGAGCGTCCCCAAACTCCCTCATTTCCTGCTTCCCTCTCCCGTTTTCTGCCCCATTCCCGGCTCCTCGCCCCCACCCGCGTGGCCCCAGCCGGGCCCAGTTTAAGCCCCACCAACTCCGGGCCCGAGCCGAGGTTTTTAAAGCCTTGAAATCCACAAAAAAACCCCCAA
Source organism: Callaeas wilsoni (assembly GCA_013398955.1). Lineage (NCBI taxonomy): Eukaryota > Metazoa > Chordata > Aves > Passeriformes > Callaeidae > Callaeas > Callaeas wilsoni. The sequence goes on from VWPU01004576.1 coordinate 13,143, forward strand.
AACCAGCAGCGATTCGGAGCCGCTCCCGCGGCCGAGAGCGAGAGCGGGACCTCAATTAAGCCGTTTGCAAACCGTTAATTCAGGAATTGCTCTCGGATGCCTTTAAATCGCTCTCTCCTGCGGTTTCCAGGCCGGGAAAGAGCGCGGGGATACAACGGGAGCAGTGGGAAAACGCCGTTAAACCGCTGGTTTCGGCACCGGCAGCAGCTCCGGAGCTGATTGAAATCCCGGGGTCACCTTCAGAGGAAGAGCAGAGACCCCCAAGTGAGGTGGGACCTGCTGGGGGGTCCCCAGGGGATGGAGCTGGGAGCTGCCAAAATTCCTGGAAAAAACCTCCGGGATCTCCGGGTCTGTTTTTAGGCTCTGGAAATGGTTAAATCCAGAGGAAATAAATGGATTTTTTTTTTTAAAAAGCCAGCTGAGGTTTGGCTCTCCACGGAGCGGGATGGTCCCGGCGGGAGCAGATCCCGAGGCGGTCGGAGCGAGCCCCTGGATTTACGGCATCCTGCGGGATGTCCCCTGGAAGCAGGGACAGGGACAGCCTGGCACTGGTACCGAGGTTTCAGGAGTCCCGGACCCCTCCTGCGGCACTTTGGGATCTTCCCGCACTGAAGGGGGAGAAAAGCTGCGGCTGCCTCGGCCCTGGAAGTGCCCCCAGGAGCAGCCGGGGATAGCTGGAGGTGTCGCTGCCCGCGGCACGGGGTGGGAATTAGCCGGGCTTTAAGGTCCCCTCCATCCCAATCCCTGCCGGGATCCTTCCAATAATCCCAAAGCTCCACCAGGAGAGGATTTGTGCCCCCAAACCCCAGCGCTGCCCCTGCCGAGGCTTTTCCTCTCCCCTCTCTCCAAAACTGAAATCTCCCTCCTGGCCCCGGCCCCGCATCCAGCGCTGCCGCAGCTGCTCCTGGCGCTCGTCCCTTCCCAATCCACCTCCCGCGGGCGGATTTTCGGGATATTTTAAGGCAGAACCGGGCTCCTCTCCCGACCTGCGGCGGGAGGCGGCTGCGCTCCCGATCCTGCAGACGATCCGGGCAGGATCGGCGCCTCCGCGCTGAGCAAGTGAGCAAAGGAAAAGGGTTCTGGAGCACCGGGATTTGGGGCCGTGCCAGGGCGCCGGGTGCAGCCGGTGGGCGCCGGGCGCGCCGGGCGCCAGCCGGGCCCCGGAGGTGTTGCTGCAGCCCCCGGGAGGCTGTGCCAGGATCCGCTCGGCTTCGGGGAACAAATTCTCGCTTCCCGCTTCTCCAGGAGGGCCTGGGTTCCGTCACCAGCTGGGGAGCAAAGCCCCGACTCCGCGGACTCATCCAGAGGGTGCCGGGGCGGCCGCGGGAACAGCTTGGGACGCGAGCGGGGCCGTGGGAGGCTGGAGGGGACCTGCGGGTGCCAAAATTCCCTCGGCTCCACCTGGCACCGCTTGGCAGCTCCCGTCTGGGAGCGGTGCCGGGCGCTGCCAGCGCGGAGGGCGATGCCAGGCTCGGCAGATGTTGCCCGCAGCCTGTGCCGCAGATCCGAGCAGGCTGAGCCATCCGCGGAGCCGCCTCGACACCTCCGGCTTCTTCTGCTTGGGCTTTGAGGAGTTTTTGTGTGATTTGAGAACTCATCAGCCGTCACTTGGCTGGGTTGGATGAGGAACCGCACTTCCTGGCCCTTCAGCTGTGAAAGGCTCGGAGCCGCGCGGTGCCAAAAGGTCTTTAAGGAGCTGGTTTTTTTTTTTCGCTGCTTAACCCGGTTTCCTCTCGTTTGTGACAGCGGCAGATCCGGTATCTCCACCGGCACTTGCAGCCTCCGAGTGGAAAAGGCTTTTCTGCCCGCCTGGGCGAGGGGATTTTTTCCACTCGTGACCGCCCCAGGGCTGGGGTGGGGTCCGCTGTGCCCAGCCTGACGAGCTGTCGCTGTCCCCGCAGCCTCCAGCCCCAGCTCGGGGCACAGCTCGTGTCCTGACGCGGCTTTTCCTGGAGCAGGGATTGGGGATGTGGCGCGAGGAGAGGGGGAATTTGGGAACGGGGAAGCGCTTCCCGGCGAGGCTCTGATTTCCCAGCCGCTCCGTGCTGGCCTTGTCTCCTTTTCCAGCCTCCCCCCGCTCCCAGCGCCTGGGGACAGCCGGGAAAGGCTGGCTGGCTGTCCTCAGGCGGACCGGCAGCTCCGGGAAAAGCTCAAATCCCACATCCATCCCCACCCGGCACCACCATCCCGCCCTCAGCGGTGCCGGCCGCGGGCTGATCCAACCACGGGCAGCACGGCCGAGCTTTCGTGAGGCTTCCAGCGTCCATCCGCTCCTGGATAACCCCTCTGGAGCACCCCCGGCGTGGCGCGTCCCTGGAGCGCTCGGTTTGTCCCCGCTCTGGTGACACAAAGGCCCTTCTGTGCCGTTGTGCCAGGGCACCACATGTGCGAGTGCCGCTCGATGGACTCCGCGCTGCCCGGGCAGGGCTGGCACAAAGCCCCGCTGTCTGTCCCGGCTCCGGGAAGGCGCCTGGATTCCCGATCCGTGACTGTCCCACTGTTCCCGTCCCAACGGCCGCCAGCGGCGCCGGGGCACGGCGCGCCCTCATTGTGCTGCTCCAGGGGCTTTGAGAGCTCTGCGGAGCTCGGGGGGTCGCGGAGGGACGGGCCGGGGTGTGGAGGAGGGAGCCGGGAGCGGGGAATGGAGCGGGGGACGGAGCGGGGAGCGAACGGAGCATCCTCACCCCGCGGGCGCAGGAGGGGCCGGCGCTGGCTGGAAGCGGCTCCCCGGGAGCTGCTGAGAGCAAAACCGTGTCTGGGAGCGCAGGTGTGAATGCGGATGTCTCGCCCCGAGGTGCCGGAGCTGCTTTTAGCGGCCTTTTCCTGGGAATTGCCTCACGGACTCGCCGCGTGTCACCGGCAGTGCGGGTTTGGGGCGCCCCAGCGGCTTGGTCACCGCGCTGCCCGCTCGGGGCTGTGCCGCGGGGAAGGCCCAAAGTGGGAAAACGCCGAGCTTTGGGTTTAAAACCAATCGTTTCCCTCCATCCCGGGGGGTTTCAGGGTGCAGGGAATGGCGCCCCTTCCCCCGGCGACAGCAGGACGCTGCTGGGGACTGTCCCCGTGCTGGCGCAGCACTGCCGGGTGCGGGTGATGCCGGCTGGGATTTTTCCTGGGATAAACCCGGGTGCTGGAGCTGCCCTTGGCTCTTTCCCCCCATCCCGTGGCAGCTCCGTTCCCCGTGGAACGGGGACCGCGGGGACAGTCGGTGGCGGGGATGTGGCGGCTCTGGATCGGCGGAGCCGCAGCGAGGCTCATTTACCCCTCGTCAGCAGCGCAATCACAATTAAAAGGTCACCGCATCCCCCGGCCCTCCCTGCGGCTCCCAGCCGGCTTCTCAGGGATCAGCGGGAAGGACAATTAATCCTCGCCGCCGGCAGCAGCCGCGTTTGTCTTCCAGCATTTTCCTCCCCGCTCCCGGAGCCCCCAGACCTCCGCCATTCCCGATTTATTCCAGGGGCAGGGAAAGCCTTCCCTGGAGCTGCGGGTGCCGGGCAAACTTCCCAGCGCTGCCACTGCCCTGCTGCGTGTCCTTGGTCACCTCTCCTCGCCATTTGCTGCCCCAGCTGCATCGCCGGGGTTGATCCAAGTTGTTTTTTGGTTTGTTTTTTTTTTTTTTGGAGCAATTCCTGCCTCTCCTCCAGGCAGGAATCGACCTCACATGGATAGTACTGGATATTTCCACAGGATATCAACGTGCGGGGAAAGATTCCCTCGGCCCCAAACTGAGGGGGAGAAGAGGGGGAAAAATCCCCCGCGGTGCGAGTGGGGTGCGGGAACCGGCCCAGCGCGCTCCAGGAGCGCTCGGCAAGGAGGAGAAGGAAATTTTTGGGAATGTTTCTCGTGTCGTGAGTGCCGCCTGTGCCAGCTGTGACTCACGGCTGCGGCTGCTGGGGAGCCTGGAAAGGCTCCAAGCGGGAGCTCCGGGCTCCGGAGTTTTTCCCTTCTTGCCCTGGGCTGGGAACCAGGAGCGCTCCTGCCCCTGCCCCATCCGTGCCTCAGTTTCCCCAGTGGCAAAATAGGGAAAATCCAACTCACGTGAGCATTCCTGAATTCCCAGCTCTTCCCACCTTGCGCCATCTGAGCCGTCAAGGCTCAGAGAGAACCTTTGGGGCGCCAGAAGGGCAGGGAGAGAAACGCCGGGAATGGGGAAGGGAGGAATAAGAGTTGGGTTCTCGAAGCCTCTTCCCAGTGCTGGGAAAGATGAGGGACACCTGGAAAGGTGGGAAGCGCCGAGGCGGCTGGGGCTCTCCAGCCGTCCTCATGGGTTTAGGACGAGAGGAAAGGTGCCGGGGGAAGTTTAAATTGGATATCGGGGACAATTCCTTCATGGAAAAGGCTGGCGGAGCCGCCCGGGGTGGGCGCGGAGTCACCGTACTTAAAGGCCAAGTGGAGGTGGCGCTTGGGGACACGGGTTCGTGGTGACACATCAGCGCTGGGGGAAAGCTTGGGCGCGACCTCGGAGGGCTTTTCCAGCCTGATTGATCCCAAGATTCCAATTGCTGGCGGGGGGGGGCTGGCTTTTAATCACGTCGCGTCAGCGTTCGGGTGGCAGCCGGACTGAAGGGGACCCTTGCGGGGCGTGCCGGGGGTCACAGCGCTGTGGGGTGGGGCGAGGTTGGGTTTGGGGTCCCTTTGGCTGGGGCGGCATCTCCCTCGGAACCTTGGGGGTGGCATCGTGCGAACACCCCCCAAAATGTGGGAGCGGGAATGGTTTTAGCGGCTTGCAGGGAGCGGGAGGAGTGGGCTGTGCCCCTCGGGTGCTCGCTGCCTGTTCCTCCGTCCTTCGGGATAATCTCCTGGCCTTGGGAATCTTTGGGAAGGGTCAGTCCCGTCCGCGCAGGACCCGTCCGGGTTGTGACCTGGCTGCCCAGCGTGTCCCGAGCACAAACCCTCTGCGGCCGGGCTCTCCCGGGAGCCGGCCGCTGGAATTCCTTCCCCCAGCTCCCTCGGGGCTGTTGTGGGATCAGCCGCGGGCTGACAGCGGGGCGCTTTTCGGGGTGCCTGCGCCCCGGGGCTGGGCAGCTCGGGGACATCAGGGACATCTCGGTGTCCCCAGCACGGAGCAGCGCTGGCTCCCTGCACCCTCCAGGCTGGCTCCCGGGGGTGGTGGCAGCACGGGGAGAGCCGCCCGAGTGGCACCGACAGCTCGTGCCGGGGACACCGGGAGGGCAGCGCGACAACCCGGGCGCGGATGGCGCTGCCCGGCTGAGCACCGGCCGCTGGCGGCCGGCCCATGTGATGCGTTTGAGGGGGCACGGTGACATTTCCAGGGGAAAGGGGGGGAAAAAAATAAATCCCCGGGGGACCCGCAGGGAGCTCCGGAACGGCGGAAAATCGTCCGCGCCGAGCGGAGCGAGCGGAGGGATAAACGGGGGGAAAAGTTGCCAGGGAAAGGACAGGATGTGAGGGGAAGCGATGGGAGCTGGCGGAGGAACGGGAGCGGGGAATGTCGGCCATGGAGGCGGCCCTGGGAGCCCCTCGCTAGCGCGGGGACAGGAGCGGGGAGCGCTCGGCAGCGCCGGCGCCCGCCCGGCCTCGCTGCGGCTCCGCTCGCCGGCGCGGAGGACTCGGAGCCGGCTGTGAGGTGGCGGTGGCGGTGGCGGCCGTGAGGTGACAGTGGCGGCGCTGGATGTGAGGTGGCGGTGGCGGCGCTGGATGTGAGGTGACAGGCGGCTCTGGATGTGAGGTGACAGCCGCCGCACGGCTGCGAGCGCCGGGCGAGGTCAGAGCTGCGCGATCAGGTCGGTGCCCACCCTCCCCGCGCGAGTGTTCCGTAACGAGCCGATCCCGCACTTAATTAACAGCGGCAGCCAGCGCCGCCCGATCCGGCTCCTCAGACTCCTCAGACGCGACCTGACGGGGCCGGAGCGCGGCTTGAAGCGCCCAAGGGATCGGCGAGACCATGCCCGGCTCGGGTTAGACCGATGCCATGAGCCGCGTGTGTTTGTCGCGCAGATCCGCGAGCCGCGCTCCGAGCCGCCTCCTGCTCCCCCCGCGGTGCCGCGATGCTGCCTCGCTGGGCAAAGCATCCCCCCGGAGCTTCCCCCCGAGCCGTGGCGAGGCTGCGGGAGCCGGGCAGAGCCAGCGAGCCCGGGGACTACCGGCTGACAGCGCTGCTCGTGGGTACGGACCGGGGGGGACGTGGGGAAGGGAGGGGGGCAGGGTCCGCAGGCTCCGGGGGGCGCCGGCCCCGGGGGGATGAGGCTCGTTCCCTGATGAGCCCCGGGAATGATGGATGGTGCCGGATGGGGGTGGTCCCAGCCCCTCAAGGGGGGCTCTGGAGGGGCCTGGGGGTGGTCTCAGCCCCTCAGAGGAAGCTCTGGAGTGGCCTGGGGGTGGTCCCAGCCCCACACGGGGGGCTCTGGAGGGGCCTGGGGGTGGTCTCAGCCCCTCAGAGGAAGCTCTGGAGTGGCCTGGGGGTGGCCCCAGCCCCTCACAGGTGGGATCTGCGGCAGGCTGGGGGTGATCCCAGCCCCTCGCGGGAGGCTCTGGAGTGGCCTGGGGGTGATCCCAGCCCCTCACGGGGGGCTCTGGAGTGGCCTGAGGGTGGTCTCAGACCCTCAAAGGGGGCTCTGGAGTGGCCTGAGGGTGGTCCTAGCCCCTCACAGGTGGAATCTGGAGTGGCCTGGGCATGATCCCAGCCCCTCACAGGTTGGTTCTGCCCCAGGAAGGGACAGAAGGCCCAGCCTGGGGGTGGTCTCAGCCCCACACAGGGGGTTCTGGAGTGGCCTGAGGGTGGGCTCAGCCCCTCACGGGGGGCTCTGGAGTGGCCTGCGGGTGGTCCTAGCCCCTCACAGGTGGAGTCTGGAGTGGCCTGGGCATGATCCCAGCCCCTCACAGGTGGAATTTGGGGCAGCCTGGGGGTGATCCCAGCCCCTCGCGGGGGGCTCTGGAGTGGCCTGGGGCTGGTCCCAGCCCCGCACAGGTGGAATCTGGAGTGGCCTGGGGGTGATCCCAGCCCCTCGCGGGGGGCTCTGGAGTGGCCTGGGGGTGATCCCAGCCCCTCACAGGGGGCTCTGGGGTGGCCTGGGGATGGTCCCAGCCCCTCAGAAGAGGGTCTGGAGTGGCCTGGGGATGATCCCAGCCCCACACAGGTGGAATTTGGGGTGGCCTGGGGATGATCCCAGCCTCACACAGGTGGAATTTGGGGTGACCTGGGGATGATCCCAGCCCCACACAGGTGGCTCTGGGGTGGCCTGAGGATGATCCCAGCCCCACACAGGTGGGCACAGATGGCGTGGGCTGTGCTGTGCTGGGTGCCCGTCTCTGAAGCGATGAGGAGGAGGAGGAGGAGGAGGAGGAGCAGGAGCAGGGCTGCAGGCAGCTGCTGCTGCCCTCCTTTTGCTTGACTAAACCCTGCTGCCTGGACAGCTCCTGACTGGCGCTGGTGGGAGGCGGCGGGCGGGGGGAGGCCGTGGCTGTGCCCCCGATGTGCCCGGCAGGGCAGGAGGGGACAGGAGGGGACAGGAGGGGACAGGAGGGGTTGCTCGGCGGCCCGAGGGGTGCCACCTGCCCTCGGGACGGAGCGGTGGCCTCGTCCCCGCGTCACCCGCAGCACCTCGAGGCGGGATGCGGGGCCGGCGCTGGGAGGGGCCGGCTCAGTGTCCCCGTGCCCCGCAGACATGGGGACGTGTCACATGTCCCCGCAGCGTCCCTGTCCCGTGGCTGCTCAGGCTGACAGCGAATCCTCGCAGGATTTCACCCCGTGTTTTCCATCCCTGAGCACGTTTCCCTGCATCTCGGGGGCCTCAGACGCGGCTCTGAGATATTTTTTCCAGCGTTTCTGATTTTTAACGAGCTGTGACTAACCAGGCTGGCACGGCAGGCGGTGACCAACCACCAACGTGCTACCTGTGCGCTCAGAAATAGGGTCTGTTCTCCACGCCCCCGCCGGGAGCATTCCCGGCCTCCCGAGCCCCCCCCGGGACACCCACCCAGCTTTTCCCAGCCTCTCCCACGCCTGGCAGTGCCCAGCTCCCTGCGGGAGTCACCCAAACGGGCAGTGCCCCCCAAATCCTGCCCGGAGGCTGCGGGATCAGGGATGGGTGCTGAGGCCGGAGCCGCTGAGCTCCGGGATGGGCTCCGAGCCCGCCGTGGTGGTGGCAGAGCCAAGATTTTGGCGAGTTGGGTCTCCTGTGCCAGGAGTGGGGCTGGGCCGAGCGTGGCTGTGGAATTGCCGTGGTCCCAAACCCTCCGAGCCAGGAGAAATCCCCTTCCCGAGCGCTTCCTCACGGGATTGAGCCCTTCGGAGACTCCAGCCGGAGGCTCCTGGTGGGGCAAAGGGTTGGAAACGCCGCGGGCTTGGCTTGGATCCTTCCCCTCGTGGCTTCCCTGCAGGGATTCATCCCTCGTGGAGCGGGATTTGGGATGCAGAAGGCCCCGTGCCCAGCTCGGGGCTTTGCCCTGGCGGCTGCCGGTGGCCGCTGGAGGGTCACAGTCCCCTCTGCCGGGCCACGCTGCTCCTTCCCCTTCCTCCCCTCGTGGAAGTGACGGGGTTTGGATGGGATTTTAGGGAGAAATTCCTCCCTATGAGGGTGGGGAGGGGATGGAACGGAATTCCCAGAGAAGCTGTGGCTGCCCCTGGATTCCTGGAAGTGCCCAAGGCCGGGCTGGACGGGGCTGGGAGCACCTGGGATGGGGGGAGGCGTCGCTGCCCCATGGCAGGGGTGGCACTGGGTGGGTTCTGAGGTCCCTTCCCGCCCAAACCATCCCGGGATTCTGTGGCTGCGGAGGCCTTGATGTATTTAGGAATTTCTTCGGTGTCTAACTAAGGGAATTGATTTTTGATCTTGATGCGTGTCCCCTCCAGCCCCTCCTCCCCCTCCTCCTCCTCCTCCTCTTCTTCCTCCCAGCCCTTCCTCACCCTGCCCAGCTCCGTGGCCTCTCCAGCCTCTGCCTTTTGCTCTACCTGTTGAGAGCTAAGAACCAGATCCCAAATCCTGGGATGAGGTCCTGGCTCATCCCAGCAAACCCTGGGTGTCGGGAAAGGCTGGAGCCGGAGCTTCCTCATCTTTCCCTGTCCATCCATCCATCCCTCCATCCATCCATGGATCCATCCCGCCATGGGTCCATCCCTCCATCCATGGATCCATCCCTCCATCCCTCCATCCCCCAGGGGGGGACTTCTGCACGTGGACCCACGACTTCCCTGCCCTCTGCCACATCCAGAGCTGGTTTTGGGGCTGTTTCCTCCCACCCAGACCCAGCAGGATCCCAATCCCTCCCAAACCCTTCCCTGGGCCTCTCCCAGCTCCTTCCCCTGCTCTGGGCTGAGAGGAGCCATCGATCCGGTGTCCTGAGGGAGCAGCTTCTCCCTTTCCCGGTGCCTGATCGATTGGAATTGATTTCCAGAGCAATTTTCTCGGACAGCTCAGGGCGGGAGCAGCTGGGATCGGGACTGAGACCGGTTTTGAGGGGATGGGGAGGGAACAGCCGTGCCCAGGGGGGGACCCCCAACGGTGGCGCTTCTCCGTGCTGGGAATCCTCCTGGAGCGGGGAGGGGACAGCCGTGCCCAGGGGGGGACCCCCAACGGTGGCGCTTCTCCGTGCTGGGAATCCTCCTGGAGCGGGGAGGGGACAGCCGTGCCCAGGGGGGGACCCCCAACGGTGGCGCTTCTCCGTGCTGGGAATCCTCCTGGAGCGGGGAGGGGACAGCCGTGCCCAGGGGGGGACCCCCAACGGTGGCGCTTCTCCGTGCTGGGAATCCTCCCAGGGCAGGGTGGGCTCTCCCAGCAGCAGAATTCCCCTTTCTCCAGGGAAAATTGGGATGGAGATGCGGCTCGTGGGGTGATGGGGGCTCCGGGCTCCTGCTGCCGCCTTGGGCTCATCCCAAAGGCTTCTCCTGGCAGGATGAGGCTGAGGGGGGGATCAGGCTCACGGGGGGAGTTGGCTCTGCTTCCCCACACGACCGCGGCTGAGTCACGGCCCCACGGCTGAGTCACGGCCCCACATCCACGCCCGCCCCGCACGGAGCCCGCCGGGAGCCAAAATCCTGGGAAAACTCCGTGTCCTTTCGGTGGATGCTCAATACCGGCGGCGTTTCCACCCTGGGTTTGACCCCTTCCCCTCCGAGCACCCCCACCCGCAGCCCAACCCGTGCCGCTCTCTTCGCTGCCTCAGTTTCCCTCTCCCGAGGGAGATCCCGAGGCTCGGGCTATTCCCATCGCAGCCGCCAGGCCCCGGCTGTGCCGCGTGGGTGGGGGACGAGGCCACAATGCGGCTTCTGTCGGAGCCGCGAGGAGCGCGGCCCCGGCCAGCCTCTCCTCCTCTTTATTTTTATCCCGTGTCCCCAAGCTGCTGGCACGTCCCCAGCCGCTGCGCCAGCCCTGCCAGCCGAGGATGCCACCCTCGCCAGGGCACGCAGGGCTCCGTCCTCCTCCTCCTCCTCCTTCCCCTCCTCCTCCTCCTCTTTCTCCTTGCGGCTCTGCCCCGGGCAGGGATGTTTTCCATGCGCCGGGAATGCCAGCGGCCGGGCAGGGAGCCGAGGGCAGCGGGAAGATTTTCCCGGCTCTCCCAGCTGGGATTTGTCCTTCCCTCATTCCCTCCGGCCCTCTTTTTTCCCCGTCTCGCCCAGGGCAGCTCCTTCCCGCATCTCCCCGACCGAGCATCCAGGTGTGCCGGCCCTTCCCTTGGCACCGGATCCCTGGGATTTGGGAGGTGAACTCGTCTCCCGTCTCCATGTGCGCGCGTGGGCGCGATCACACCCGGCGAGGTGGGAAGTGGCGGCTGCTTTTTCCAGGGCCGGCCAGATGGGATTTCTCCTTCGGTTTGGGTGCTGACAAGTGACACGCAGGATTTATCCGGTGGCTTCGCCGCTTCCAAAGGGAAGGAGCCGCCTGGCAGGGCAGTGTCACGGGGAGATGCCAGCTGGGCTCCTCCGAGCCGCAGCCGGGAGTGGCTCGGGACGAGCTCCGTGTCCCGGCGCAGCTCCGATGTGGGAATTGGTGGGATGCAGGCAGGGAGAAGGCGGCGTCCAGGGCACGTCGAGGCTGGGAACGGGCAGGATCCCAGGATTTCACCCGGAGAATCCGGACTGCCACCGTGCCGGGCACGGTGCCCCTGCCCAAAGCCAAGCGGGATCCTGGCTCTGTGGGGCGTGCACGAACCCGCCTGGGAAGTTCCCAGTGGAACAGTGGCGGGGGGTGTTTGATTTTCCGTGGTTCCGCTGGAATTTGGGAGTGAAAGGCACGGCAGGGAGCCCGCTGCCTGCTGCTGAGCCCGGCAGGGATCCTTGGGAATGGGGAGATGAGGCGGGAGAACAATTCCCGCATCCCGGGGGAGGTTTGTCCCGCGAGGGGTGTTAATGGCCCCCTGCGGGTGGTCTTGGCGTCACCTGGCTTTTCCCAGGGGATTTGGTGGCCGCTCCATGAGCAAGGGGACGGTGAGGAAGCGTCATCCCAGCCGCCGCCAGCTTTCACTCCTGTGTCGCTGTGCGAGGGACAAGGACACCCCGCAGTCCCCTGACTTCCACATTCCCCTTCTGGGATGGGCCCTGGGCCTGCCCCGCTCCCGGCATTCCCACGGACTTGGCCCGAAACAGGGCTGGAATTCTCTGGGAATTGGCTTTAAGTGACCAGACCTGGCGAGGGTTGGACGCGTCGGGGACATGGCGGTGGCAGAAGTGGGGGACGCCGATGTCCCCCGGTGTCACCCGCCTTGTGGGCGCGGGTTTGCTTGGAGAGCTTGGGCATCCGGGCGGCTCCCAGCACTTTTTGGGTGTGAGGGTGGGTCCTGGAAGGCGCTTGAGCATCCCAAAATGAGCGGATGTGAAAGCGGCTGAGCCAGGGACGGGGACAGCAAGGGCTCGGAAGGTGACTCGGAGCCACCTGGCACGGTGGAAGCTCCCTGCCCGCGGCAGGGATTGGATCGGGATGATTTTTTTTCCACCTCAAACCACTCCAGAATTCCCCGATTTCCCCGCCGAAGGCCTGGCTCGGGCAGGGGGGAATTTCTGGCGCCGGCTCTGCAGCACCCCACGAGTTAAACCGCGCGGCGCTGGAGCTCCCCCCCGCTCTCCCCACCCCTCCTCCCACCCCCGGGAGCGCGGCTGCGGCCCGGCAGGGAAGGGGTTAGCGCCGGGCAGGGCTCCGGGTGCCGGGCAGGCTCCGTGGGTGCCGGGCGGGCGGGCAGTGCGGCAGTGCAGCCTCCGGGAGGAAGCGGGAGCATCCCGCTCTTCCGGCTGCCTTAATGGCCGGCCGCGGGGGAGCCGCATCGCTCCGAGGGGCTCCCGTTCTCCCGGCCGCCTCTCTCCCCAAATGCGCTCCCCGCCTCCCCTCCCCTCGCCCCTTTTTGTGCGAGCGCTTTCTCGGCCGATTTTTCACGCTCCGCTGACTGCCGGCGTTTTCCGCGACCCGCGCGAGCTTTTGCTGCCTCATGAAGATTTATGGGACTGCAGTAATAAACTGTGTTTGAGAGATTCCTTCGGATGATAAAGCCCCGCCGAGCCGCTGGCACGGGGGATCCCAGGCGGGTCCCGCAGCCGCTCCCGCGGGGCAGCTCCTGCAGCAGCACCGGGCAGGTTTTTGGGGGCCTTTCCCAGCCCTGTCTCTCCGGGAACTCCTGCCAACGCCGTTCCTGAAGATCATCACCCAAACCCCGGCTCCGGTGCCTCTGGTGTCCCTGTTTTCCCGGGAAGGACACGATGGCCGTGCCCTGCTAGCAGCCCGGGGCTCCGGCCCCGGCACGGGTGACACCTCTGCTGGCAGGTGGGCACGATGGGTGGATGAATCGGCAAAGAGAACCGCGTTCCCTCAACCTCCCGCTGCTCGGAGAGGGGCTGGCCAGGATCTACCGCGGCATCCTGGCCGTCGTGGGAGCCCTGCGCCCGGCCAAGGAGCCGCCCGCAGCCCCCGCGGAGCGGAGCGCTGCCCCCTCCGTGCCCCCGGAGCCGCTGCCCGGCCGCCGTGGGAGCCGCGCTGCGCCCGCGGGTAAGCGAGGGGACGGTCCCCTGTGGGGGACGTGGCCCCGAGGGATGTCCCGCTGGGCTGGGCTGGGCTGGGGACCTCGGGCAGGCTCCGGCCAGCGGCTCCGCCACCCCAGTGACCTACTTGGAAGCAGCCTCGGGAAGCACTTTCCAGGGATCTGCTGCGGCCGTGTGGGGACCGCTGCGTTCCTGAACTGCTGGAGGCGGGTGGGAGAAAAAACTTCGTGGGGGATTTGAGGTGGAATTATCCCCAGGAGGGAAGAATTAACACCCTTTTCTTCAGGGAAGCCTGGCCGGGAGGGTTTTCAGGTCTCTTTCCCCAGGCGAGCCCCCCCATACAGCCGCCGTTGGCTGTTTCCTTGCGGGCTCATCCCTGCCCGCTGCGGGTGGCATCTCTGGAGCTCAGAGGTGGCCGACAAGAGGCCAGCACGCGTGGCTGCGGTGGCTTTTCCTCCCTCCGCCTCGGAGGGGTTCGCTGATCCCAAGGTTTGCGCGGTTGGAGCCGCCTCATCCTCGCTGGCTCTGGATGCCGGGGATGGACCCGGGAGCGGCCGGGGGATGGAAGAGCCCCTGAGGGGATCCAGCTCCTCGCTGAGCCCCGCGCGGGGCTGTTCGGATCATCCCTTCCAGCCGGCGAGCGGAGGAGCCGGCGCGTTCCGCTGCCGGAGCGTGTAATTGGGGAGCGGGGAGCTGCATGCTGATCGCGGAGCGGGAGGGGACGGGAAGGAGCTGGGAACGCGGCCTCAGCCGCAGGGCTGCTGCAGCCGGCGCTGGAGCTGGCACCAGGAGGTGGTGGCGGGGAGCAAACCCTTCTCTCACCCCAAAAATCCCCGTCCTTGCAGCTCCCCCGGGCTCGAGGAGGCCTCGCTGTCCCCGAGGAGGGCGAGGAGCTGCAGCTCCGTCCTGCCAGCCCTGGCACTGCCGCGGCTGCGGCTGGCGGGGTGCGCCTTCATCCCTCTCCCCGGGCGCGCCATTCCCATGGGATGAGAGAAATCCGGGAGTTCCGCGGCGCTCAGGACGCGGCATTCCTCAGGGATTGTTTCGGTGGCCTTGGAGCACACCGGGCGCGTTGCGCCGGGGGTGGCCCAGGGTCCCATTCCCGCATCCCGAGGGCAGAGCGGCTTCCTGGCTGCTCCCGAGGCTGCTCCAGAGCTTTTCCGACGGGCTCCCAGGCTGGGTGTTGGGTGCCGGGTGCAGTTCCTGCCCAAATTGCTGCTTTGGGGTCATGGAGCCGGTGCTGGAGTGAGCGGCCGAGGCAGGGAAGGAGTTTTCCACCTTGGATCAGCACCCCCCGTGAGGGATGTGCGTTCTGGGGCTGGTAGGGGAGCGGAGAGAGGGGCAGGCGGCTCCCGGGGCTCCCGGGGGGCGGTCAGGACAAAGCGCTCCGCCGGGATTTCCCATCGGGGCTGGAATTCGGCAGCCGCTGGGACCCCGGGGCGGTGCCCTCGCCCCGCTCCGCTGCCAGCGGGGTCCCCTCCGGGGGAATTTGGGGTGTTCGGCGTGGCGGAGGTGCCGCCGTGACCTCCCCGGTGACACGGGGACCCGGCGGAGCGAGGATGGGACTGGCTCTTCAGCTCTTCCCTCATTCCGCTTCCGTTTTCTGGGAAAACGGGGTGACAGCCCGGCCAAGGTCACATTCAGTGACGGGAGCTGGACCGGGGGTTTTTGGAGGAGGGAAGGCTTTGGGATGTCCCCGTGGCGTTTGTGGGGCGCGTGATGTCCCCGCTGGGCTCGTGGCACGGCCCCTTGGGCGACCTTGAGCGGAGCGATCGCATCCGTGGCCCCGACTCCTACGCTGATAACGTTTTATATCGGTTTGATATCAAACTGATCTTCTGGGCCGATAAATAATGGAGGGAAAAGGAAAAACCTCGCCGTGATTCGTTTGACGGGAGCTCGAGAGGGGAAGGCACGGGAGGGGGGAAGCGCAGGAGGAGAAGGGAGGTGAATTATGGATCAAGGTTAAAAGGGGAGCGGGAGGAGAAGGCTGAGCGCGGGGAAGCCCCGCGGGACGCGCTGCCGAACTCATCAGTGGTGGCAAAGCCAGCCCCGCGGGCTCGGGGCACGCTGGCACCGGTCCGGGGCCGCGGGACAGCGGCTCCGGTGGCGTGAGACCCTCCAAAGTGGCTTTTGGGGTGACAGTCCGGGTCCTGGGGCTGCCCCGCAGCGGGCACGGGGCTGGGCAGGGGCCGGGGGCTGCGGGGTGGCCTCGTCCCACGGCCACCGAGGCGGTGCCAGGCGCTGGCAGCGTGCGGGGACTTCCAGGCATCCATCGCCTCTTCCAGCTTCCCTGGAAGTCAAATCCCAGCATGCGCTGAATGAGTTCTTAGCGAAAGAACAAGTCCCTGTCACCTCTCCGCGCGTGGGACACGCTGCCTGTCCCCCTGCGTCCTTCCCTGCCTGCACGGGCTGGGCTGAGCTCCGGGAAAGGCTGGGATGGGGCAGAGCATCCTCGCGATGTTGGATTTGGTGCCCGCGGGCTCGGCTGAGCCCCGAGAAGGGGCTGGGATGGGGCAGAGCATCCTGGAGATCCCGGATTTGG
The DNA here is from genome assembly GCA_013398955.1 of Callaeas wilsoni. NCBI lineage: Eukaryota > Metazoa > Chordata > Aves > Passeriformes > Callaeidae > Callaeas > Callaeas wilsoni. The sequence continues at coordinate 28,607 of VWPU01004576.1, forward strand.
TGCCTCCGGGCTGATCCGAGCTTCGGGAAGGGGCTGGGATGAGGCGGAGCAAATCCACAATGTTGGATTTGGTGCCCGCGGGCTCGGCTGAGCCCCGGGAAGGGGCTGGGATGGGGCAGAGCATCCCGGAAATCCCAGATTTGGTGCCCTCGGGCACCGGGAAGAGCTGGAATGGGGCAGAGCATCCCGAGGATCCTGGGTTTGGTGCCCATGGGCACCGGGAAGGGGTTGGGATGGGGCAGATTCCAGGTTTGGTGCCCGTGAGCCGGGCCGGCCCCGGCGAGCAGCGGCTGCAGGACCGGGACTGAGCCCCCCACTGGGGTCTCTGGGGAGCTGAGCCCCTCACTGGGGTCTCTGGGGGGCTGAGCCCCTC
>VWPU01004577.1:0-46294 GCA_013398955.1 Callaeas wilsoni
CGCCCCGCCCCGCCTCCCGCCCCTCTTCCCGCCCCGCCGCGGCGCGAGCGCGGCCCCGGCGCGGCGCCCATGGCTGGCGTGATCCGGCGGCTGGATGAAGCCGTCGTGAACCGCATCGCCGCCGGCGAGGTCATCCAGAGGCCGGCCAACGCCATCAAGGAGATGATCGAGAACTGGTAACGCGGGATCCGCCCCTCCCGCAGCCCGGCCGCGCTGCTTGGGGCGGGGGGAGCTCTGCCGGGGCTGACGCCGCGTCCCGGCCCGGCGCCCCGGCGTGCAGCGAGGGGCGAGCGGGAGCCCAGGTGCCGAGGAGGGGCGGTGCCTGTGTGTGTCCGTACGGAACGCACCGGGGGCACCTCCGCTCGGAAAGCCGCGTTCCTGTCTGCTTTTGTGTTCCGGCTTGTTTTGTTCTTGTTTGAGAAACTTATGAATCGTTTGCTTTCCGTGCCAAGTTAATAAATCATAGAATCATTTAGGTTGGAAAAGACTTCTGAGATCGTCAAGTCCAACCATTAACCCAACATTCCAAATCTACCGCTAAGCCATGTCCCTAAGCACCACATCTTCAGGTCTTAAATAGCTCCAGGGTCAGCGACTCAAACACTTCCTTGGGCATCCTGTTCTATGCTTGACCACTCTTTCTGTGAAGATATGTATCGTAATATCCAATTGAAACCTCTCCTGACACAAGTTGAGGCCATATCTTCTTGACTCATCACTTGTTCCTTGGGAGAAGAGGCCAACCCCCATCTTGGTACAACCTCCTTTCAGGGAGGTGAGAGCACTCAGGTCACTCCTGAGCCTCCTTTTCTCCAGGCTAAACACCTCCAGCTCCCTCAGCCTCTCCTCATCAGACTTGTGCTCCAGACCCTTCACCAGCTCCACTGCCCTTCTCTGGACATGCTCCAGCACCTCAATGTCTTCCTAGCAGTGAGGGCCCCACAGCTGAACACAGGATTTGCAGTGTGGCCTCACCAGTGCCAAGTGCAGGGGGCAATCACTGCCCTGGTCCTGCTGGTCGCGCTATTGCTGATACAGGCCAGGATGTCATTGGTCTTCTTGGCCACCTGGGCACATGCTGGCTCATGTTCAGCCAGCTGTTAGAGCAACGTCCCCAGATCCTTTTCTGTGTGACAGCTTTCCAACCACTCTTCCCTCAGCCTGTAGTGCTGCATGGGGTTGTTGTCACCCAAGGGTGGGACCTGGCACTTTGTCTTGTTGACCCCCATACAGCTGGCCTCAGCCCATCAATCTAGGCTGTCCAGATCCCTCTGCAGAGCATTCCTATTCTCCAGGAGATCAATGCTTCTGCCCAACTTGGTGTCATCTGCAAACTGAATAAGGCCACACTTAATCCCCTCATCCAGGTCATAGATAAAGATATTAAACAGAACTCTGGGATTGAATTGCTTTCTTGGTTTCTTGGTTTCTGCAGTTTGGATGCTAAATCTACGAGTATCCAGGTAGTAGTTAAAGAAGGTGGTCTGAAGTTCATCCAGGTTCAAGATAATGGCTGTGGTATCAGAGTAAGTGAACAAAATTGTCAGGTGTATGCTGTTGTTTAATACTACCTTTTAAAAATTATTTCAATTTATAAATGTTTCTGATCTTGAAAAAACTCAGAAAGTGACTGTTGCTCGTCCCTTTCACATAGAAAGAAGATCTGGACATTGTATGTGAGAGATTTACTACGAGTAAACTGCAAAAATTTGAAGACTTGACTAGTATTTCTACATACGGTTTTAGAGGCGAGGTAAGCTCTTCATCAGGGTTTTGAAACTGTTCACTGTTGTTATTCTGCTGTAGTGGAGTGTACATACTATCTCATTCAAAGTACTCTTTACTGTGAAAAAACAGAAATTTCTGTTTTCTGAGAGAGTCTACTATGTGAATATAGTTCAAAATACATTTCAGTGTCTTTCAAGATTAGGTGGGTGCTTATAGGGAGGTATGTATTCTTTTTGTTTTCTGGAATAAGATTTTTTTTTGTAAATTGAAACAAAGCCTATCTTCTCAAATGATGGTTCAGGAACCTACAGGTAGAAGACAGTGGAAGATATGAGTGGAAGGTGAATCTTTGACGTCAGACATTTGTCTAAATACCACACTTAAACCTATATGTTTGAAATGTACAGTGGTCTTCTTTTGTTTTTGCTATTAAACAAAGTATCTCTGACCCCTCAGATATACTGGTTCTTCATACTCTCATAGGCTGTATCTAAACTCTGGAAGAACAGTCAGGGATCAGTTTAACTTTCCCCTCTGGATGAACAAGATACATAAGTGCATGTCCTGTACTCAGATACATGGATCCTCACATGCTCCAGAGATTAGGCTGCTTGGGTCCTCTCCTCACACACTTTCAACATAATCATCTTCATAGCTAGTGGAGTCTGGTCCTGAAGCTGGTTTCATCTGTGTAGACGTGTCCATCGAGCTTTCCAGGAAAACCATTGTGACCTAACTTTGTAGTATTACTTACAGTCAAGAGAAAGACTTGGGCAGGAGTGAGAAAGTAACAGCTAAAACCTTCCAGCTGCTTTCTTGTTAGCACAAAAGAGAAAAAGGCACAGCTGTAATAATTTTGCAAATTTCTTTTAGTTATGCTACATGGTTAACCACTTGCATCGTCAGAGATAATGAAATATTAGGGAAGCCAGAAGGATCTCCTGGATAAAATTCAGTATTATAGATACTAAAATTTGTTTCAGCTTTACTGACCTGCTATTTCCTTGTAAGGATTTTTATTAATTACATGCAGGTGGTAATTTTATTGAAATTTAGTGATGGTGTTTAAAGTGTGGACATGCTTCAGTGTTCTCCAGAGTAAGGTTTACAACGATGCTTTCTCTTTTCATAGGCCTTGGCTAGCATCAGTCACGTTGCCCATGTTACAGTAACAACTAAAACAGCTAATGCAAAGTGTGCATTCAGGTATGCTGCCTGTTATCCAGGTGATTTCTGCTGCATGCAATAACAAACAAATATATCTATTTCAGCGCTCCTTTTAAAGGGGAGGGTATGGTAAGGGTAGGTACCAAAAAGACTTGGAATGTGAGAAAATGTATTTTTTCAAATTGTAAAGGTAAGCTTTAGCTAAACAGTGTTTTTTAAAATTGGTGGAGGTGGGGTGAAGAGGCAGGAAATCTTGAAAGAACTTTTATTTCAGTAGCTAATGTAGGTTAAACATTTGTTGTTTTCTCCATTTCAGGATAAAAGTTTGTATATATATTACGGGCATCACGTCTAGCAATTTTCACAAGTCTCAGCACAGGAACTTACAGCTTAGTTTGTTATTGTATGGTGCTTTATCCTATCCAAAAGGAGTTTTGAATATTCTTTTGAAAACTTAATCTGAATTATAAGCAAGCTTTTCCATTAATTTCTTAATTACTTTTAAGGAAGGGGAGTGGGGAAAAAAGACATGTTCTGAATTTTGGTTTTTCAAAAGATTGTGTGACTGTGGTCTTTCTTGCATTAAATATACAGGGTATGTGAGATGACGAAAAATAGTCTGTCCTTTGAATTTATGCAACTCTGTAACTTGCTGTAAGACCTACGTGGGTCAGAAATCTCTTATGGTCAAAATCCTGTTAGTGTCAAAAAGGAAACAGATCTTAGTGTGAAGTCAGGAATTTCTTGTTAGCATAACTGAAGTGTAAAGTCTAGTGGGAGAATTATTAGGCCATGTATAGCTATTAAAGAAAGAAAAAATGCAATAATCCTGCCTTTAGAGGAAAAGTTATACAATTTCAAAACACATATGCCATGATCTGCCTCCTTTCCTCTGCTGTTATTCCCATTCCCCCACTGCCCCTCTGGCTCTTACAATCAATGAAGATAGTTCTACTATAGCAGAAAGGTGGGGGGAGTTAATTCTCAGTGTCCCAAATTCTTTACTGGGAGGAGTGTGACTATGATGGGATTTCTTTTGTTTTCATCCTTTGTTGTCATCTGTCAATGTCTGCCCTCCTGTAAATCTAGATGTCTGACAACTTTTTATTTTCTGCCTAGAGCTACTTACAGTGATGGAAAAATCAAAGCCCCTCCGAAGCCCTGTGCTGGAAACCAGGGAACTCAGATCACAGTAGGTTTTTGTGCCTGTTCTCTCTTGTTCCTTTTCTGTTTCTTGCTTGTTAGGCTTGCACCAATTACATTGTAAGGTACGTGACAGTATCACCTCTGAAGTTGCAGTTAGGTGAACCTAGGGAGGGAAGGAATAAATTGAATGTTGATTTTCCATAAACCAAAGTTTTCTCAGAAAATGTATGTATAAAATAAAAATTAACAAGATGGATTTAGATTAATTCTATAGTAAGAGAGAATTTTTAAAATTGTTTTTAATTGTGAACTTTTTCTCTGTAGGTTGAAGATCTCTTTTACAATGTAAATACAAGGAGGAAGGCTTTAAAGAATCCAAACGAAGAATATGCAAAAATACTAGAAGTTGTTAGCAGGTAAACTAAAAAAGGAGGCTCCCAATTTTATATGCTGCCATGGGGAGTACTGGGGTTTTTCAGAGGTTCTGGCAACTGTGTGTTTCGTGTCATTTTGGTGCTGGTGGTGGTGGTTTTGTTTGTTACTGTTTTTCTAAACTATTTGTTAGTGTGTCGTGACAGATAACAGTCCATCCAATTTGATGTGAAAAATCCGGATAGGAAGTAGTGTATTCAGTGTGAGACTATTAATTATTTGTAAGAATTCCAGCAAAGAAATGGTGATGGACTCGAACGAGTGAACTTTAAATGTACCTGGGCTGAATAGAATTCATGTAAAAACTGCTCAGGAGCATTGAGATTTGGCTGAATACAAAAAAGTTGAATGGCTACTTAACATCCCAAAAAGGAGTAATATCACTTTAGCTACTGTATGTTCCCTTCCCTTCCCAAATGCACTATTTAAGAGTCTTTACTGGGTCAGGCAGACTTCCTGACTTCCAGCCAGGAGGTGGAGGGTCAGAGCTTGCTGCTTTGTCAAACAGGATGATCTGAAGTCTTGCTGAGTTACAGCCCTCCAGCTCATTGGTTGTTCTTTTTCATTAGGATTTTTCTGTTACTTAATTTTGGGGTTTTTTTCATCTTGAGTTTTTGAGTTCACAAGTCACAGCAGTCTAATCTTTGTCTGCATTTTTAGATTTCTCATCTTGCAAGGTTCTATGATGTGTTTTTTCTCTCAATGCAGTAATTTCCCTAGAATTTTGAGCCAAGATTATGCAGCTGTAGTGTATCAGATCTCAGCTGTGGGATCACAGATAGCTGAACTGGCTGGGTAGGGGAAGTTAGAAGGGCAGGCCAGCCATTATTCAGATGCTATTCCATAGTAGTTGAGACTTGATTCTGTTATACTGAGGATGTTTTGATGCGTTTTTTTAGTTAAACCTGTGCAGCGAAACTGAAAAAACAGGTCTGTAGAAGCTGATCCTTTTTTTTTGAGAAATAATCTGATCCTTGAATTTCTTATGGTTGCAGTTGAATTATAAATAGGACACCCATTTTTTTTTTAGCTGTTCAGTCTACAGAAGCTCAGCTTGGCTCAAATTGCATTACTGTCTAACAGGAAGTGAAATTGCTTGCCCCCCTTACTAGCTGCTTTTCCGCAATCAGGGGAAACAATTTTTCTTCCTCATACGGCAGACTTACATTTATCTGTTTTTCAGGTATGCCATCCATAACTCAGGCATCAGCTTTTCAGTTAAAAAGGTGTGTAGATAAAGTTTTTGTAGCTTCACTGTGTGTCTGTATGTGCCTGTGTATATATACATAAAGTGTATACCCGAAAATGTGAGAAAATTTGCAGTACACCTTTTGCAACAGGAGCAGCACACAAAGCCTTCCCTTGTACTGAAATGGTGAAGGGTATGTTGGTGCAGTTTGGATAGAAAGCACATCAGTTAGAAGTAAACAAGACAAAAATATATTTGTCAGGAGTTTGGAGGTTTCTGTGTGGTCAGTGCTGCATTTGGTTTAGCTTTATGTGTTGTTTCAGCTTCTCTGGAGAGCCTGATTACTAAGTAGTGTATGAAAGAGGCTGGAGTTCTGGAGAACCCTCGTTTTTTGCCATTCTTGAAAATTATTTACTGAACTGAGTGTGTTCCCCACTTTCCAGGATGGGGTTACTAGCCTCAGTGGGTCTGATGTGCTCCAGCTGATCTTGTAAACACATGCCATTTACCATCCGTTGCTTTTCTGAATGTAGATAAATAAATAAGAATACAAAACAATATAACGATGTTATGTTGTTCCATGCCTTTGTCTTAGAAATGTTATTGTTTAGTTTAAAGTATTTCTAAAACTTCCCCCAGAAAGGTGAATTGATTGATACTAATTTCTGCTCTCTTTAGCAAGGTGACACTGTGTCAGATGTTAGAACCTTATCCAATGCCTCAACAGTGGACAACATTAGGGCCATCTTTGGAAATGCTGTTAGCAGGTATGTTGATGTCGTGTTTCTTTTTCATATGAAGCTTTCCAGTGAATCACCCACCCTTTTCTCTTTAAAGATTATGGGCTGTGCTAACTTGTCTTGCTTCCTACAAGGTTAATTTCAGAGAAGAGGGACTGCTGCGATAAGAGAGCTCTCCCTTCTCTTCAGAGTGTGTGACTTTTTTGTGCACCAAAGGGAAGAGGAAAGTTACAAAGTTGTTCCTTTAATGCACTGAAAAGGAACCATCTGCTTGTAACTTTCTGTGTGCTCATGTAAAACAGCAAGCTGAACCTGTGTTCTCTACAAGTTCCTAGCCTCTTCCTATACCATGAAAATCTTAGCTCTTCTTCCTGTCTGCTACCTGATAAATTTTGAAGCTACTCATACTGTTTTTTCTGAAATCTTTAGGGTTCATATTTTGACAAAATCTATATTAGCTGAGACTGTGTAAATCAGCTGGAAAAGTTAAAAAAACTGAAAGATAATCTTTTGAAGATGTATCTGCCATTTTAAGAAAAATTCTTTTTATGAGGCTTTCAGCTGTGAAGAATTCATTGTATGAATTTGTCCCATGAATAGCTGGGTGTCACTTTGATTCTATTCTGTTACTGACTGAAGTCAAACTTCACATTTAATGAACGTAACCTCTAATTCATGAAAACACCTGCAGGAAGCACAGCAAAAGAGAGAGGCTGCTAAGTAATAAGGTTTGCAGTGTTCTATGTATTTCCTTGTTATGCATTCACTTATTTCTTCTGTGGATGCTCGTTTGATAACAGTTTTTCCTTTGTATAGTTCAGGATAAATTGTCCATTTCAAAGTAAACGTTTTGATAATATCTTTTCAAAGAAAACGTTTAATTTACCCAGTTCGAGATGCTGTTAAAAACTGATCACAAATAAAAATGGCACTTGGTATATATTGAGGTTGAATTGGAAATAAGTAGCCCTTAAGTCTTTTCTGTGTTAACTTTAGAAGCTGGCATAACACCTTCCAAGAGAGCTGTGCTCACAAACTACCAAAGTGGATTTACCTTGACTAATGAATTATGAAAATTATTAAAACTGTTATGAAAATAGTTAATGTTAGGATCTATATGCATGAGCAAGAGAGAAGATTTTACATTTTAATGACTTCTTAACAGACCACCAAGACATATTAGACTGACAAAAGTGGGTGAAGTAGTCCAAGAAAAAGTGTGTTTGTTCTTCCCTGGCTGCAGACAATTTTGAAGTGTTCTTGTCAATCACTGTCAATGACTTAAACAATGAAATGCTTATTAGAATTATCAATAGATTATAATGCTGTGGATACCGTGATCGGTTACAGTATTAAAAAGATAATGGGGGTAATTTTACAGATTCCAACCATACAACATTACCAGTTTACACTAAAGAGGAAATGATGCAGTTCAGGTTAAATAATTATTGTGGCCCAGCAATCAATACTGGAGCCCTCTAATAATTCTAATGTTTTCATTAACTGTGATAGAAGATAGATTAGTATATGAAGTAGTGAGACTTGAGCAATAGGCCCTGAGCCAAAGTTGACCTTTAGATGAACCTTCCAGCCATATGCTATATGATATTTTTATCTGCTCATTAGAAAAATACACATGATCATTAGCAAAATATGTAGTGTGATAAGAATATATTTATCTTCCCATATTTAGAGGATGGACAAGGTCATGAAATCAGACATCTGACCTTGTTTGGGGGTGTGTGGTCAAAGCCAACTGCCTTGGTTCCTCCTTGAGCCCTGGCCAGGCTTTGGGTGGAACCCAGGAGGAGAATGAAACCAGATGTTTCCGCATTAGAGTTATGTGAGCTTTTTTATTCAACAATATAAAAGTTGGACCCTCTCCCAGCAAAGGTGAAGTCTTCACCTGCATGTGGACACATTGTGTAGGATTTCCCAGTTACCAGGCGTGGTTCTGTGACCAGGGCTCCCCAGCTGATGTGCAGATGTGGATGATGGTGGAGTGTTAGAGTAACTGGTGATGTATCCTCTTAATCACTGTAGGCAATCTTTTGTAGTAATGATTAGGTGCATTCCTTATATTATCCTTTTGTAATTCTTTGCTGTTTTGAACTATAGTTAATTACACTCATCCCTTAAATTTGGTGTCTGGATCTTTTGTGCTGACCCTGCCAACTGGCAAAACAGAATATCACTGCTTGTGAGTACTGTTCAAAATTTGCATCAATGGAAGAATGAATTTTTTGTTTGTGTTTCTGTCAAACTTAATAGGGAACTGATAGAAGTGGGCTGTGAAGATGCAAATCTGGCCTTTAAAATGAAAGGTTACATCACGAATGCAAACTACTCTGTGAAGAAATGTATATTTTTACTCTTCATAAACCGTAAGTTTAAAAAAAAAGGCAGCGTTACAGTCATATGTTGCTTACATAATCAGAAGAACAAAACTTTCTGAAGATTTAAAAAATACATGACTGTTCTTAAAAGCATTTTAAGGAATAAGTATTACAGTTAATTGTAAATCTTAAAGTGTTTTTCGATTTGTAATGTGCATCACACTTGCCGCTATATTTACTGGAAAACAGCTAGGACTGGGCCTAAAGAAACTTTGGAGTATCAAGGTTATGGCTGTGTCCTGCCAGCTTACACAGATCAATATCTCCATTCTGTAGCAACACTGGCATGGGTTGCAACAAACCTTGACTATGAAAAAATGAAAAGGTAGTCTGGTTATTTCAGTATTTGTGGGAAAAAATACTTGTAAGGGTAAAACATGCTGAGAAAATACTGGCTATTCCTGGTTTTATATGAAGAATAAATAGGTCTTGGGGGAAAATGGGTATAAGAGATTCTCTTTGAAGACACGAAGCATGACGATGTTTGTCTGAAGGAGTAGCTGGGCACTGTGCAGTGTGTTTTAGCTGGGCTCTTTGGAAACAGCACTGTGTTCTGTGTTTCAGATCGGTTGGTAGAGTCAGCCGCTATGCGCAAAGCCATAGAAACTGTGTACGCTGCTTATTTGCCAAAAAGCACGCACCCTTTCCTATACTTAAGGTAAAGTAATAGGAAGAAGTAGCCCTTTTAATGCTATCTTGTAGGACATAACTAGGGTGAGTTGGTTTAGAAGGACATTTCTGTTCCTCATAATAGTGTTAAGCATTGCACTGAGGTAATTCGTCACCAGACAGGACATAAATAACATTAAGGAAATCTTAAGAAGACAGACTTTATTTTTAGTAGTAGTGAGTATCTGTAATTTCAGCTGAAGTCCTTTCCTATTAATTCATGAGACACTGTGAGTAAAAGATGTTTCTAAAAGTGGGTTTTTGTAGTTTTACAATGGAGAGGTTCATTTAAGCTTACCTATGTAAGCTCATTTTGGTGAGTGATTTTGGATTATTTTTTAATATACTAAATAAGTCTGACTGTAATGTAACTTTAGCAGGTTTCAGGATCTTTTTGATTTCTTTGTATGGAATAACGTCCCCAAGCCTGACAAATTTTGTCCAATTTGAACCAATTTTTGCTTTCTCTGCCATTCATGCGATATTTTAGGTTAACTTCTTTTAAAATGTTTTCCAGCCTGGAAATAGCCCCCCAGAATGTAGATGTGAATGTGCATCCTACAAAACACGAGGTCCATTTTCTTCATGAAGACAGTATTCTGGAGCGTGTGCAACAACATGTAGAGAGCAAGTTACTGGGCTCTAATTCCTCAAGGATGTACTTCACTCAGGTGAGAACATGTACGGACTGATGGCAGTTCTGCATTGTTTTAATGATCAGGGATACTTTTACTCTGTGCAATAGTACAGTCTTTGCAGGTCTGGCACTCACCAGTGTTGTACTGGTACCTTGAGATCTTTGCTGTATGTTTGGAAGATGAAGTTACTTTAATATACCAATGTTAACAATGTGACAAAAGAGAGGGGAGGAAAAAGTATGGAAACATTTGAAGTACATTTCCGTCAAGTACCTGATTGGTTGTCTTGATTTTATAAGTATGTTAGCCTTCACATGTGGTAAATTGTTTTTTTATTCTGCCCTGGTTTATGTGAAGATGTGATTGAGGAAACTGTTCTGTGTATTTGATAACACTTTGAATTTAATCTAACCAGAAAAAAAGTCAGGAAGATATTCTGTTCAATCTTTATGTTAAGCATAGCATAAGAACTACTATAATTTTTTTTAAAACTGATTTCCTTGTGATTTTTTTACCTTAAAGATTCATTCTTTTGAGACAAAGGAATGGTAACAAATAATTTTAACTGCCAGGATGATGACATTCACTCTGTGTGGATAGGAAGTGCAAAGCTGGTGGCCTTTTAAGCAGTTGACACTGTGTTGCTGGAGGTTTCAAATTTGCCTCTGAGCTGTAAGATACTGTGAGAAGTGTGACTAATCTTTCTGGTTCTTTTATTCTTGTTGTTCAATCTCTTCTCTTTGCTTCCTCATATCTGAATCAAGACGTTGCTTCCAGGGGCTGATTGCTCTTCCAGTGAGGTTGTAAAATCAGCAGCAAACTCTTCTGTGGTTGCCAAGGGAACCAGTGATAAAGTTTACGCGCATCAGATGGTCCGCACTGATTCCCGAGAGCAGAAACTGGATGCTTTTCTTCAGCCAGTGAACAAACCCTTAAGTGCAGGCCCCACTGAAGTGACAACAGAGGTTACTGCAGGACCTCCAGAGGATGCAGACAGGCCCCAGGATGCTGAAATGGAAGAAGTCAGTGACCTGGTTGAAATGGCTGATGTTCAGCAGGATACAGCGAAGCCTGGGGGGCCGAGGGAGAGTGGACACTTGTCTCCTGAGACTGTGCCTTCCCGGTAAGGCTCACCTTTCCTGAGGTGGTGCAAGGCTACCTATTTATTTCATGGCATAGCCCTGAAACTGTAGATTTTTCTGATCTCTTTGGACTTCTCCTTTTCTGGAAGGGAAATATTCCCTAGAATAACTTTTCACGACATTTTATTGGCAAGTTAAACTTAATCTGTGAACTGTAAATTACATAACGTGATAAATTTTGTGGCTGGAATAGGATTTCCGTGCATACTGAAAGGCAGGAAGCAGTATAAATAATGGCATTAGTTTAAGGAGATTATACTGGTCTGTCTCTTTCTGGAAGCTTCCCTTTTGTGAGGGATAGAAACTACATCACTGAATTTGACAGGCATTACCCTAGTGAAGGTAAAAGTGCTATTAACTTGTTCTAGCTCCAGGAAGAGCTGTTAGGAGAGGCCAAAGTCTTCTGAGGGAATCTTATTCCCTCTCCCCAGTATTACAGAAAAATGGTCATGGAAAAAAAATCTTTAGAAATACCAACATTTCTTGATATGTCCTTTACAGCCTAATTTGCTTGGGGCTTAAACAACAGTTGCCTGATGTGATTGGTATTAGAGTGTCAGGAATTCTCTTAAAATTCTGAACTACCCTTTCCTAACAAATTATGCCTCAGAAGCAAAATAAAACTTTTTCTGGTAAACTGTCTGCATTTCCTGTGTTAACATACAGCATGTGAATTGAGCATCCCATCTGTTGCTGTGTTTGGCCTAAGTGCTAGGAGAATTGAACATTATTCCTTTTGTTTTGGTATTGCAGGAAGAGACTACGGGAAGACATGGACGTAGAATTGGAGAAAGAGGACACCAGAAAGGACATGACTGCTGCCTGCACCCCTAGAAGAAGAATTATCAACTTGACCAGTGTGTTGACTCTCCAGGAGGAAATCAGTAACCAGGCACATGCAAGTAAGCAAGACTTGTTTCTGAAAATGACTGTTATTCCACCAGCTAAATATGACTGTGTGAAATGGAAAAAGGTATTTAAAAGGAGGGCCAGTGAACTTACTGTGCTGCTAAACAAGTTTTTAATAAAAGCTTTTGCTTTTCATTTTTATTTGTATCTGTCCCACTTATATGAAATGGTGAGACTTGTAAAATATTCTCTTTTTTGTTAAGAGTTGTTTTAGACAAAGGTAAAAGGTGTGCAGTTCTTTCTAGGGTGTTTCCCTCTTAACTGAGTTGCCTGTGAAGGCAACTTGCACTGAGTCATACCCTTATTATTCATATGTCTAAATGCTAGGAATCTCACATCCTGGAGGTTTTGTTGGATTTATTTTGATTTTTCTGGTTGTAAGAACTGGGGACACTCCACACAGACATCTGTAATAAATAACTTTTCTACAAATTGCTAAGAAACTTAAACTTTAGAAAGCATGAACTTATACTTTACTTCTGCAAAAATGTTTTGCAGAAGACTGATAATTCTGAGCCAGTAATTCCATATCTGACTGTCACTGTTTAAATACTGAAATCAAAGAGTTGTTCCTCAACCATAAAATACCAAAAAATACCTCAAAATGCATGATAGAACTTGTGAAGCTGCTTGAGGTTGTGCCTCGTCTTCATATCTGTAAGAAAGACCTATAAGAGACTTTGGAAAGAGAGAAATATTTTCTCAGACTGTTACATTCCTTTGGAAAACATAAGAGTGGAATTAGGGTAGCAGAGTGCTTTGTACATGCTGTGACTGCAGTGCCAAACATCTGTAACAAAGCTGCTCCCAAAGATGGCAACTAGTGAATATTTTGTGGAATGCCTAAAATGAACTCTTTTATGAAATCTGACTTCTCATACCTTTCCCAGCCTTCTCATTCATATATTTAAAAAAATGTACTTTGTGAGAGAAAAATAAAGAAATTGTGAAAAAAAAAAATTATGGACCTATTCTATCACACTTTTAGAATTTAGTTTGACAATACGTGGATTGTGTTGCAAAGCTGGTTTACACCTGCAGTTTTTGAAGTATGTATGTGCTCCTCACCAATCTCTTGTGGCTGGAAATTAATTTTGGAAGGCCATTCAAACACAGGGACTTTAATTTTATTTTTTTCTAATTTGCATTTGTAGTTTAAATGTTAAATAACTAATCTCCCTTATGCTTTAACAGTATGAGTATGTACAGAAGTTATTATTATTTCAAAACTTGTGAATAATTGGTCATACCAGGGATATAAGAAGAAGCAGGGGCGTAATAGTGACTGAGCAGTAATCTGAGACCTTCATGCTAAAAAGACAGAAACCACTCAACTAGATAAATGAGGGCAGGGTTGCAGCTGTGAAATGACATCCTTTTGTTTCTTCCCCACCTCTCTGTTGTTTCAGAACTTCAGGAGATGCTACATGAGCACTCATTTGTTGGTTGTGTCAGTCCTCAGTGGGCTCTGGCCCAGTATCAGACAAAACTGTACCTTCTCAATACAACAAAACTCAGGTAAAAGAGTTGTTAGACCTGTTGGCAGCTGAAATAAATATCAATTGTGAAACTAATCAGAAGAAGGAAGGAAATGACAAGGAAAACGACATCGTTCTCTTGTTGCCTATATGAAAAGTCATGAGGCTAAAGATTAGGTAGTCAGTTCAGAACAGTGGAAACAAGTCTGGCACACTTGGGAAAAGTTGCAGGGAATCAGTGCAATTAAAATGCCAACTACTGTGTTCTGTACGCACAGACAGTGGGCAGGGAAAGACTTTTTCTTGCTTTGTGACCATCTATATGATATGTGATCATCATCATGATTTGCTGCAGGGTCATCTACAGCGCACTGTATAAAGCAGAGGCTTCAGAAAAATCCTGTAAAACATTGTATCCAGCTGGATTAAGAGTATCTGCAGGACGTGACTGTAACACAGCTTCTGCAGCCTTAAAGGGCCAGCTACATAAATTTTTGTAACAAATCAGAATAGATTTGAGATAGACATGTCTATTAATTTCCCAGTTCTGTTGCATTTCTTACAGTGCAGTAAGGGAGTAAAGAAGTTGAAATATAAATTATCAGGGAATAAATTGAGAGCAGTTGGATACTTGAGTATGTAACCTTTCTGCACCAGTGTGGCTGATGATGTCAGAAACAAAGAAGCAGATTTAATTGTAAATATCTAGATAGTGCAGGTGAACCCTTAAATTCTTCAGTTAAAGTAAGATCTTTATTAATAGGACTGGATATGTACATCTGATGTTTCCAGGATGATCCTTACTTTCTCCTCTTAATTATGGTAACTTGGAGATATTGATGCCTTAGGATTTTAGGTTTTATATTTTTCAAATATTCGTAGTCCTGCAGTTCTCTGGTGTGGAACTCTGGACTCCATATCGAGTGTTAGCTACTGCTTTCCCATTTTGGTCAAAGACAACCATTCCTCTCTAGGCCTGGGAATCAAGGACATCTTACTGTCTCAGGCCCCGAGAAATGGAAACAAAAGTGAGTTGGGGGGAGCAAACGTGGGGTAAATGACTTCATTACCTGAAGCTGTAATTGGAAGATTAACCCCCAGTATGCAAATGGACCAAACTTATAAAAGTATGAAAACCCGTGACCTATCGTCCATTTTTGGGTGTAGCCCCTGGGTGGGCTTCGTCTGCCTGAAATGTACCTAAAGGCCCTTCAATAAATATAACCACTTTTTATTCTCTTAATTTTGTCTAGCCTCTGTTTTTAGGTAGCCCATCAAGGCATCAATATGCAATCCTGTCTATATAATTAATTTTTGTGCTTCAATTTAGCCAAGAACTCTTCTACCAGATACTTATTTATGACTTCGCAAACTTTGGAGTCTTAAGGTTGTCTGTAAGTATAATTTTACATTATATCCTATATAAAAAGATTTTTTTTTAAGCATATTTACAGTATGTCTGTCCTTTCAGACAAATGCATGGTTTTGGTTGAAGAGTCAGGTTGGCTTTTGCCCACTACAGGAGTGTTGTTTTGTTTCTCAGTAAAAACAGAATGTAGAAAACGTAGTAATTTTGTAGCTGCTACTGTTAAATTGTCATCCTGACTGCTTGTTATTAGTGTCAGTTGTAGTTATTCACCAGGTTTTGCTGTCATCCTGACTGCTTGTTATTAGTGTCAGTTGTAGTTATTCACCAGGTTTTGCTGTCATCCTGACTGCTTGTTATTAGTGTCAGTTGTAGTTATTCACCAAGTTTTGCTGTTGCTCATTACATTGGGACAAATAATTAATTTGAATATACAATCTACAGAAATACACTGTTGATTGCCAGTGTTTATCCTGTAAAATATCGCAGTGCTCAGTGGGATTGTGGGCTGCAGAGAAAGAAGAAAGAAATTCATACCTTTTTAGCCTGGTTATGATAAACAGAACTGTTAGTTCTGCAGGCCAGAAATGGTATATTACAATTAGTATGTGAAGGAAGAGGCTGTGGATTTCCAATAGAGTGTGCTGATCATTAACCAAAGTTTTGCCTTCTTAATTTTCAGGAGCCAGCTCCTTTATATGAGCTTTCAATGCTTGCTTTAGAGGATCCTGAAAGTGGCTGGACAGAAGAAGATGGCCCAAAAGAAGGGCTTGCTGAGTACATTGTGGAGTTTTTGAAAAAGAAGACTGAAATGTTGAAAGATTATTTTTCTCTTGAAATTGATGAGGTGACTGCAGCTATTACTTCTGACAGTAAATGAATGGTGGACTTGGCAGTGTTAAGTTTATGGTTGAACTCAATCTTAAAAGTCTTTCCAACCTAAATGATTCCATAATTCTACATTTTGGTGACAGATAACTGCAATAGTTTGCTTGTGGTGCTTACCATCACTAAAAACTAGTTCCAGTAAGATTTTAGGTGGCCTAACCCTTTCATTTAAAATGCTCAGGACTTACTCTGCCTTTAAGAAGGGTGCTACACAAAGTTTCTATTTGATTAGTTACCAAGTCACAGAATGGATTGCATTGGCAGGGACCACAGTGGGTCATCTGTTCCAACCTCCTTGCTCAGGCAGGGTCATCCTGGAGCACATGGCACGGGATTGTGTCCGGATGGTTCTTGAATATACCGGTGAGGGAGACTCCACAGCCTCTCTGGGCAATGCACAATTTAGTCATTGCTTCCATAACTAGAATGCAGATGTCTTAACCACCAAGGTGTGCGTCTTAACCAGCTCTCAAGTCAGACAGGACTGCAGCACCACTGTGGCTCTCAATGTGTCTTTTTTTGTGTGGCTTAAGGCATCCTGTACTTATACAAGAGTGAACAGCCTTATCAAGCCCAGGCACTTCATTTGGATATTTGCCTGGGAAGTGGTATCTGTGTACCCTAGAGCTAGAGGAGAAGGTTGAATTCAGCCACTCTCTGAGCTGAGTGGCTTAATCCATGCCTTGTGAAATTAACCACCACCACTGACGCTCTTCCTGCAATGTCTGCCTGGCATCAGGCTTTAAAAACTTGTGAGGCTCACTGAGTTTGGTAAGAATCAGTCTTAAAATACGTAACGGTTTTGGTGCATTTACTGCAAGAAAGAACTTTTATTTTTTTACTGAAACAGCAGTGTTGCCTTGCAGGAAGGAAATCTTACTGGGTTACCACTTCTGATAGACAACTATGTCCCACTGCTGGAAGGACTGCCTATGTTTATCCTGCGCTTGGCCACAGAGGTATATTCTCCCGACGATTTTACTAATGCACAATTAGTTTTTTTACTTTACATCTAAGCAATTCCAGCCTTCCTTTGCAGTTTCTGGTGCAGCTTAAATGTACTGTTATGTGTTCCAGATGTTGTTCTGTGGTTACTGATTAGTTATACTTTGCCCTCGTATTCATAACTAGTGACTGAGTGAGCCTCTATTTTGATTTAAAAGCCTGCATTCCTACCCTCTTTTTTCATTCTATACCTTTACCTTACCAGGACAAAAATGGCCAATACATTAATATGAATTTTCTGTGTTAAGAATCTCTATCAAGTCTCTGACTGCTACCCAGATTCTATAAAATTACTTTTTTTTTTTGGTATCAGGTAAACTGGGATGAAGAAAAGGAGTGTTTTGAAAGCCTGAGTAAAGAACTAGCCATGTTCTACTCCATCAGAAAGCAGTATATAATAGAGGAAGCCAACCCAACAAACTCTCAGGTATGAGAATATTGTAACTAGTTCTGTGAGAAGATAACTAACAACATACAGGAAACTGCTGCTCTTTCGAATATAGACTGCTAATCCCAGCTCTTTCTGTGAACTGAATTAAGTAGCAGTGTGGCCAAGATTCTGAAAGAATGTGGCTTAAATTTTCTGAAGTATTACAGATATTGAGGGAATCTTTTAACTTTGGGCATTGCAGTTTACTTAATATTATTACAAGCCTCCTTGGCCTCTGAGTTGGGAATGTATTTTTATGCTATATTTCTATAAAAGAGTAAGGATGCATATAAATTAAAAGTACAACCTGATTGTGTCTAAATATCTGTTTAATCTTTCAGTTAAGCTCACCAATTCTGCAGGTGACTTTACAGAGCTTAGAATTAACTTGACTGTATAGAATGAACTTCTCTAATACTAGCAGAATTTTACAATTGCTGTATTCTTACACAGTAAAGTTTTTAAGGAGTGCTCTCCTCTAGTAAAAGAGAACTTCAGTTTAATTGTTTGTCATTGTTTTCCTGTATTTCAGAATGAAGATTCTGAGACTGGTTCAACAACATGGAAATGGACTGTGGAACATGTGCTTTACAAAGCTTTTAGGACTCATCTTTTACCTCCTAAACACTTTGCAGAAGATGGCAACATTTTGCAGCTTGCTAACCTGCCTGACCTGTATAAAGTTTTTGAAAGATGTTGAGCAAGTAGTTATTAAAGACTGTTTTTTTAGATT
The DNA here is from genome assembly GCA_013398955.1 of Callaeas wilsoni. Lineage (NCBI taxonomy): Eukaryota > Metazoa > Chordata > Aves > Passeriformes > Callaeidae > Callaeas > Callaeas wilsoni. The sequence continues at coordinate 18,057 of VWPU01004577.1, forward strand.
AGACACCATTCATGTTATCTTCAGTTTTACTTAGTAGAAGATAGAGCTGGAATCTTGATGGAGGAAGGAAAGAGAGGATTTAGTATCCTGCTAAACTGCTAACATGACAACAAATGGTCTATTTTCCTTCTGTTGATCAAAGTATAAAAAGAATCATTTTTGCTGTGTCAAAACCCAACCGAAATCCCTAAAATAAAATCTCCACTTACACTCTGAGTTTCCCTATTAACCAATCTGCTAACAGAATAGACTTCTACTGAAGAAAATAAACTGGGTTAAGTGATTGTGGAAGAAGATATAGCTTAATTTAGTTGAAATGTGAATGCTTTAACTTTGCTTGCTTCTGGAAATCAAAATAGGTTACCTGCATTCTTTTGTTTTAAGCATGACTATTGTCTGACAGTACCTGCAATGTGAGTGTACATGCAAAGCACTTAAAATCATCTGCAGGAGTTAGTCTTGTAATATTTCAGGGCCCTTGCTGAAATAAGGCAAATCCCTTCCCTTTTAATCAAGGAGTCAAAGAATAGAAATGGGAATGCTCTGGCAGATAGTAAATGAGCATGCACACATAATATTCATTGTCTCCAATTTAATGAGTAGGGCTTGGGAGATCTGCTGCTTACAAGGCTATGTCCCAACAGGGAAAACATTGTTCTAAGTCCAAGAAGCATCTAGCATCCAAACCAAAAAGGAAAGCAAGCTCGATTTTTGCACTGTAAAGATTTCTGTTCCATTTGCAAGCTGCTGGTACAAGCAGAAGCATTAATCCTCTTGGATTGCTGAGGTCCCAAACCCTGTCTTACTTTGAGATATACTCCTGAGGGGCAGCAGTTTGATATGAGTCCAAAAAGATAAGTCCTTTCAGATGGGCATCTCCTGGCCTCAAGTAAAGTGTAACACAGGGGCTGTGTAACTTCAAATATTTCAGGAGTGCCAAGTGCAGATGCTGAACTTCTCACCTATGATGTGCCAGCTTCAAAAGAGTGGCAGGTCTCAGTAGTAGAAAACCACATTGTTCCAGAAAGCATCTTCTTCCTTCTGCTCCCCCTCTCTGATGACAATCCTGGCAATGCGATAACTACTGGAGAAGCATGTCTTTCTGAGCCAGCCAGCCCAGCAAATGAAATCTGAAGTGAGCAACTGGCTTCAGCTGGCCTCAGCCCACATTACTTCTGGCAATGAGGGGGCATGGACAATGTGGAGAATATAGGAACTGCTAATGGAAGTTGTATTTGTATTGTGATTCCATTGTACCATGCCCTTGCTAGTGTGCTTGCCTTGTGATTTCAGCATACTGCTGTATCACTCTTCACATCTAATGCCCAATATATCAAATAAGTAAATTTGATATTGAACATGAAAAGCTCCCTCTGTGGGACATCCAAAAGAACCTGGACTCTGACATGTACGTGTGAGAAATGTCTAGAGATCACCACAGGCATGCTTACATTTTATGTTGTGTGGCAGCAGTCTGCTGTGCACTGTCATGCCATGTAACTAACACCAGCTCTTCATCACACTGTTGTGTGGGTTCCTGAACGCCCACAAAACTAACAACCTCCAAAATCATAAGTATATTCTGAGTTATGCTCATTTTCTTCTGTTTCTGGTGTTTTTTCCCCTTTTGGTATTTAATGGAAATGTGATTACATAGTGCCAAGTTTCTGTCACAAAATGAAAAATACCCGTAATAAAGCTCAAATAGCTTTTTTCCCGTTCTAATCTTTATGTATTTCAGAGCTTTAAGCAACCTGATATAGCTTAACTGACTTCCTTCAGGTAAAAAATGCAGGAAATCTTTCTTGCAAAATGTATTTTGAACTTAAGATTACAATAAACCATCAATGAAAACATTCCTGTCACAGATACATGACAAGCAGGTAATGGTATTACTTTGGTTAACAGCTTGCTTGCATTATTTTTCCTTTTAAATCCTTGATTCAAATATGCTTCTTGACACAAAACTTCTTAAGTCTCATTTTCAAGCCCAACAAAAAGCAAAACCCAACACATTACAAAGAGCACTTAGCCACATTGCCGTCACAGTCATGCCAAACAATTCAGTCCATTACTATGGACCTTCACATGAACTATCACCTCCCCTGTATTAGAATCAAAAGCAAACAGCTTTTTTAAAGAAAGGCTGGTGGAAAGTTCTGGAGATGTAGCTGGGGCTACCCAAGGAGAGCAGAAACATCCCTGGGAAGGGCAAGATTGAACAATATTTTTTGTGTTTTGCAGATTTTACAGGTAGGTTTGATAGGAGTGAACAAGCATTTTAGATTTACAGGAGATGGAGCTTCTCATGCCAGCAGCTGGAACTGTTTGGGGATGCACCAAAGGGAGTAACTTCCTTGGCAAACTACCTAAGTATGAACAAATGGCATCTCAGTTAACTCACTACGCAGAGCACCTGAACCATACATGACAGGGAAAAAGATGCTTGTTCAGGAGAGGCTTGCAAAATCTTGACCTGACATCTGCCAAATACAACTATTAGTGTCTGGTGTAACAAAATACTCCCCACCCCAAGGATTTTCTGTAACTAGTGCATATGGCTTGTTCTACTTTGCAGTTTTTGTATTAATTCCTTTTAAGTTTTTTCCAAGTACTGAACTGCAGGAGGAAGCAGGCACTGAGAATAGGTTGAATTTCTTAGATATGCAGAGGAATTTCATATTGCAGATTGAAGATGTTCAAGTAAAGTCATGAGTTGTGCACCTAGATGAAGTTCATAGGTTTAATGGAACCTTTGACTTTCTATCCCAGATGCATTTTTCTCACTGAATTTAATCACAGAATCTTTGGGGTTGGATTGGACATCTGGAGATCACCCAGTCCAACCCCCCTGCCAAGGCAGGGTCACCTAGAGCAGGTGACACAGGAATGCATCCAGGTGGGGTTGGAATGTCTCCAGAGAAGGAGACTCCATGAACTCCCTGGGCATCCTGTTCAGTGCTCTGCCACCCTCAGTGGAAACAAGTTCTTCCTCCTGTTCAGGTGAAACTTCTTGTGTTTTAGTTTACAGTCATTGCTCCTCGTCCTGTTGCTGGGCACCACCAAAAGGAGTCTGGCACCATCCTCTTGGCACCTGCCAAGATATTTATCTGCATTAATGAGATCCCCTCTCAGTCTTCTCTTCTCTAGACTAAACAGACCCAGCTCCTGCAGTCTCTCCTCATAAGAGAGATGTTCCAGACCCTTCGTTAGGAACATTCCAACACTGTTAAATGACAGGGTATGAATTTATTTTTCTTCTAATGGTTTATTCTTACCTGCATCCTCTGAAACAGACCTTGGCTATTCTGAAGCAATGTAAGGGATAAACTGGGTCCTGGCTTATATTTTCGTTCCGCAATTACAGAAGAGAACTTCTGGAAGAGCATAGTGAAACCAATGCAGCAAAGAAGTCGTGTGACACTACCGCTGACATGGCCTCCCTACAGGCAAACAGTACTATAACACATTTGCACAAAATCTATGCAAACTGGAGTCCTTATTGCCCCACATATACAGGAGCGGTAAATGCAGATTGTCCGACGACAAAGCAATGAAATATCATAATGCATTACTCATGTTTTAACTTTTTTATTTTAGAAAGTGAACATATCCATGAAAAAAAAAGAAAATGCATGGAGTTAAAAAAAAGTAAACATAAACTAATGACAAATTGCAATAACATAAAATAATTTTATCTAGTGAGACCCAACAATTATTAAATATACTTTGACCACAGAGAAGTTTTACTTCATTATATTACCAGTCTCTTGATTAGGTACACAAGACAACACTTTCCAGTAATTACCTAGTCATTAGAAGATCAACTTCAGGAATCACTGAATAATAAAATACATTGTGGACAAATACTTTCATACCACCTGGGAGGCAACATAATATACATATGTCAACAAGGTACATCTTCATGAGGTATTACAGTACATGGGAACTATTCCCTTTACTTTCTAACAAGTAAATTCTCCTGTCAGCAGTTCCACCAGCAAGTCAGCCACAGACTTTGTTGCCAGTCTCCAAACCCCAACAACTTCCTGCAGAGATTTTCTTTCTGCAACAGATCACACAAGTCAGGATGAATGAAGATGGGAGTAAAGAAAATAGATATTGTAAACAGGAGGCTGAAAAGAAAATGTCCTCCACTCTTCCAGGTGAGCACTAGAAGACTTCAAATCAGAAGCTTCAGCTTCTCAAGAACATTTAATACCTCCCCTAGCATGAGCTTTGCTGTGAGCAATGAAGTGAAAGCATGGGGCATGATAATTCCAGAAATAAATGAAGTAATTTCCAAAATAAGGAAGTAATCTCTTATTTAACCAAAGTACACTACAAAAATCTTAAGATGAGGCTGCTCCAGTGTAATCCATTTATAGTATTAAACAGAATGAGGACGGGAAATACCAAAGTAAGTTTGCTCATGAAATCTTCAGGCATATTTGTCCTAGATTTAAACCAAAGAAAATATCTTCCAAGGATTCTTGTGCTTCCATCTCCAAAGAAGTATATTTCTCCACTGCCAAAAAAAGGAGTTTTTACACATCTGGTCCATTACTGTCCTTTCCAAGAGAGCCAAAAAATACATGCAGAAGACCCCAGCTCTAAGCTCTCAAGAGCTTGGCAAGATTTCCTTCTTGAAGGCTGCTATGAGAGACAGACTGAGTTCAAAAATGATGAACTCCTAAGAGTTAACACATCATTTAATTTGTTTGGGAAGGAAAGAAAAAACATACCTTTAGGAATATTCAGGTTCTATGCAGAGGAACTTACCTGCTTTTTCATATTTGCTATACAATTGGTTTTTCACTGTCTTGTTTTTCTTCAGAGTCTTCATCAGAACCTGAAAAGACAAGAATGCTATAGATCAGTTGAGAGATGTTGAAAGACAGACAGAAGTGTTAAGCTTTTTTTTTTGACAAATTACTCCAAATTGCTTTCATTTCTTGGAATAGCATATCTGCCTCCTTTTGAAGCTCAAATTGTACAGAAAGTGAATAAATTTACTCTTTCCAGGCTGCTTTTCCACTTGTTACTTCCAGAATAGACTTGGTTACCAAGTAACCAATTTTGAAGATGAAGGGTCACCCCCATATAAAGAAGTGGCTCCAGGGTATGTGCCTGGGCATGTGTAGCTACAAGAAAGACAAAGAGAGACAAATATGCTGAAAATTCCAACAGAGCTCGTTTTAAGCGTCACCTCCTAAAAGTAAAGATTTATTTTTAGAAATGTTGCCATATCAGCAAAGGGGTTTATTCCCTTGAGCATGATCACAGAGAATTTTTTATCTCTAAATATTTGTTAAATCCATATGCACAGCAAAGTGACCAAAAATCGCTCTCTCAGAACAATCCATAGTGTGTCTTCTCAGAAAGAAATGCAGATTTTTGAAGAAAAATCTTAATTGTGAGCTATTTTTACTCTACATTATCTAGCAGTTTCACTTTGTGACTACCAGTGTGTTAGTTCAAATATATTAATTTGACTGTTTCTTTTGCTTCTCACACCCACAAAAGGTGCTTAAAACGTACTTGGCAGTTGGGGCAGACCTGGAGAAAGCACCTGAGCTGTTACTGAATCCCACTGGACAAGCTGAAAGTAATGGCACACCTACAGTCAACACATGCATGCTGAGACAACACCTCACTGCACAAGCAACACTGACCCAGCTACGATGTCTAGAAAAACATATTAGCTCCACTTAAACTTCCCCTCAAACTCTATATTCTGTTGCTAAAGAAAGCCCACAAAATCCAAGCTGAACAGCTGAGTCCAGTACAGTACTTCCAACCATTATTCCTCAAATCAGACCTATAGTTTTAGCTAAAATCCATTTTCACTTTGCAGCATTGGTTATACTCGACACTAATGCTCTGTGACCCCTAGATGGAGCTCGAAGTCATTCACAAAGACAAGATGCTGAGCTTAGAGAAACCAGAGAAAGATATAAAACGAAAAATGTCACCAACATGTGTAACTCTATAATGCAAGACAGGCAAACTTACCTCTAGCAATTAGCAGATATTATTTTAATTATATTGCATTATGCAGCATAGCTTTGCAGAGGAGGTTTACATTTTAGGGGAAAAAGACTGATACAGGATTTGGGGGTTCCCACTGCACTCTCAGGTAACTCAAATTGATTTGATCCATAAAGAAATTACTTATTTCTTTAAAATGCTTGAGAACATATTCTTAAATCTTGCAGTATTTACATTTATTTTTGACTTAATCAACTCATGCCTCAACCAGAGCAAAGCACATGATATGCAGAGTTAAGATGTAATTAACATTACACACAGGTGAGCCTTTTTATAGACAGAAGGCTTTTTCTTTTTGTTATGAGAAAAGAAAAGAACCTCTGATTGAAATTTCAGTTTGCCTTATAGCAGTTTCAGGTTCATTGTCTATCCTAGGACAGTATAAAGCTCCAAGTTTAGGCTGGATTAAATAGTGCACTGCTGCATAAATGCTATTGCTGGCAGATAAGAGATCACAGAGTCACAGAACATCTCAAGTTGGAAGGGACCTGTAAGGATCACCAATGGCAGAAGCAAACCTTAACTGCCTCCTTTCAGTTGTGGTGCCATTTTATTTCAGACTTACCTTGCTTTTAGTCAGAACATGGCTTAAAGTACACTAATCACATGTATTGTAATTCATCTGGTAGGCAGTAACTAAACCGAATTACTGAATAAAAAAGAATCTTGCATTTTAGGATGATAAGTACACTTTTCATTTAAAAAGAAAAATACATTTTTTCTCTTCCTCCCTTGAAGGGGGTGAAATATGCAGGAGCGTAAAGTGAATATGAAAGATCTTTCATTAAGCAAACATAACTACCTGCTACAGACTCAGGAGGAGAATAGAACTGCCCGTCAGAGAGGACTCCTGGGTGAAGAAGAGCTGCTCGTTCCGAAGCATCCTGTGCTATCAAAAATCCTAAAAGAAAAAAAAATACCAGAAAATAATTCCTCAATGCTAACACATAAAATCTTGAAGATCAAATACTGATGAAGAATCTTGAAGACAGATGAATTACATTAGCATTCCTAACCAATTACTTCTTTAAATAAGTATCTTTTTAAAAAGCATCAACAATTAATTTAACACTTATGTCTTCTACTTAAATGCTGGCAGCTAAGGTGACACACACTAGCAAAACAGAAATTGCAAACATGAATTAAGGAATCTTTCCTTCTACTATGTGTGATTACATGATTAGGTTGCCATATGGAAATTCATCGACAGTGACTGGCTAACTAAAACTTCTGAAATTTATTTTTAATGATCGGTGAAGTGCCATGCATAACCAAATAAATTATTTTCTCACTTTGCCACTATGACCTTTCACTAATGGCTTGCTTTCACCTATCTGTTTCAACATACTCAGTTTCTGCAACCTTCATGAAGTATTTGCATGTGTATGTATGGAATACTTTGTCTATGAATATTCAGTATGAAAAAATGCAAAAGTCTCTGAACTGGTTAGACTTCGTATCTATTTAGAAAATACTGTGATGTAGCTGTATTTCCTCATCCCCTCAAAAGATAAAAAAAGTTACCCTAAGTTTCTTTTTCTCCAGGCAAACCCCACTGTTCTCATTTAACCAACTTCTTTCTCAGACCAGTGAAAAAGAAGAGGAAAAGGATCAAAGTAGAAAGACTGCAGCTAGAGCACATAAAAATGGAGGTATCCATGCCCATGTAAAGTTTTTTGATTTACCTAATAGACAAACATGCCCTTTCAACAGAGTTTCAGGCTGTATTTCAGATAACAATGCATAAATAACAGGTTGGCTGTATAATTACTCTCCTGCTGTTGAAACTCACAAGCATCTGTAAGTTTTCTTTCCCTCACCACTCAAGCAGTATTCTCTTTCAACTGAAACAGTGGATTTCTTCCATCTAGTTGAATATACTGAGTGTCAGATGACCTGGTGCCTCATCTCAAAGGTTGAAATTCATACTTGTTCTGGTCTCATTTTGCCTGTGCATGAAACAGACTTTCCACAACACTTCTTTGCTTTCCCTTTTCCACCTCAAAAGAAGAGTTAGTGACACTGAATTAGTTATTGTGTCTACTCTTCCTAAAAGAGGAGACAGGCACCTTATGCATTACCCAAAAAACAAAGTTTTACAAGCCCAAGTCTGTTAAATTTTCCTATCTTAAGCATATAAAATTAAATGCATTCCCAAGTGCTTGACAAATTGCTGATGTGGCCCTTGTAACTTTTAATTTTGCCTCCCTAAATTAATTAAAACCTCATTTCTTTGAAGGCATATGTTCCTTTCCCAAAGAGGAAAAAATCATGCTATATGATTTAATTTTTTCCACAGCTATTCAAATTTTGAAAAGCTGAAAGAAGCATTCTTCTGCCAGCTAACATGAGATCAAATGTTGCCAACTGCACTGATTGAGGGGAAATATCACGAGCTTACTATTTTCTTCTTCAGCTTCTTGTGGTAACACTTTAAAGTCCAAAAACCAAGTTTCAATCCAGGCAAGTATGAAGGATATGATGGGCAGCACGTAGCCAAAAGCACCCTGTGAGAACAGCTAGAAAGAAAGAAAACATTACAAAAATTACCCTGAAGAATCTTGCTTTTAAGAAAACAACAAAGTAAAACAAACATTTGATTAGAATATATACCTGTGAAATAATTACTTTTGCTAATAAAAAGGCACTGGTCACTGCTGTTGTAAACTGAAAGAGACAGAACAGATAAACTAATAAATGGGTTTAGTTTTTTATTTCTGTCATTATCTATTAGTTGCAACTTTAAATATTTACTGACAACAGCAAGATCACATAGATTAATAAAATGTAACAAGCATGATACAATTAGCTTAAAGTATTACTAAAGTAACCTTATAAAAGATAACTTTTAATACAAACACCTCCAAACGCTGATTTCCACATAGCATATAGCATTTGGGTAGAATCTAAACTGCCTGAGTTAAGTAAATTGTGTTCTTATAATGAAGATAGTGTACTTTATTCATCAAGTCCCTTAAGAAAACCCTACTATTTAGGAATTTGTGAAAAAAGCAAACAGCAGTTGTTCCAAATGCTTTTCATTACCACCCAAATCAAAATATCCATTTCAAATAATGAAACATCTTTGTGGGAGTAAATTGGAATAAATATTTTAATTCATGAAGTGATATTTTGAAAAATGTATCTCTTTAAAGACTTGATACTCCCTGATATATGTAAAAAATTGGCATGCCAGATAAAACATCTTAAAAAACCCCAAAACCTGAAAAAGCAGTGAACAAGTACTGTTCACATAAGCAAGGCCTCTATATCTTCTAGTGCATTTGGGTCCAGCAATTCTTTAAAAAACAGCAGAACGTAACTTCTGTCAATCACAGGTAGGATGTTAAGATTAAGGGCTTTGGCAAAACCTTCAGTGAAGCTTTATGTATCATATTGCTTACTACCATGATGGGTTCACTCTCACCACCTCACAAACAAAGGCATCAAGTTGGAGGATTAAGAAATACTCTAAAGCTACACAACTAAGGGCACGGACTTTTAAGAGGCATGCATTTAAATGTAAGAACAATCCAAGCAGCAGCTACCACTATGTATGTGTTTGTGCCATGCTAGTAACACCACCTATAAAAATCATGGCATATAGTCTCAAAGCACTAAGCAAACTGCATGCTACTCACTTGAAAGTTACACATGAACACGTGTTCTACATGCACCTACCACAGTGTAAGGAAAAAAAAAAAAGTCTGATTTACAAAGCACTAAGCCAGCAATACACCTATTGTATTACTATCTATAGTATTGACTGGTGGAAGCATGAATTTTTCACCAAATTTTGTACTTTGTCATCCACGCAATACAGCTGCATTAAAGATACTGACTCCAATCCACTGTGGTTGCCTACAGTTCTCAAGAACTTCCTTCTTAAGAAGGGATGCATATTCAACCTTTTGTATTGGAGCATGAAGCAATACAGGTGCTAGTGTTCAGTGGGTGGCACCTAAAACTTTTTAAAGTAAGCATGTGGGACTTAATGGACACCTGGATCTTTGGCACAATAATGCCAATTCTTCTTTTTGAACATGGTTCACTATTTCAAATGCAAATATATTTCCAATATTAATTAACAAGTCAGAGGTAACAAGCAGTTATGACTAGCCATCCATACTGGATTAAAAATAGATCTTCCATTTGGATTAACATGATGCCTACTAAGAACCACACTCACTGTGCTATTAAATTCTTGTCTTTAGGCTGAAAATCTTCCAGAAAAAAGTTTTAATTTGTTACTGTACAACAAATTTTTACATATACACCATCAAGATGATTCTTAACATACAAGTGTTAAGAAGCATCTAAAATTTTGTCTGCTTGATCCATTCTAGGAAAAACTCCATTATGCTTGGCTACTACTCACAGCTATTGCCCACCAATGGCGCAGTCTGCACATTGCATATGCAAGTATTAACACCTTAAACCGAAAGACTGCCAGTAGCTATAGAGAGAGGAAAAAATATTGGTTGGTTAATTCAGAACACAGAAGAACCACAATATTCTCAGCTCACCGAAAATACTAACTGCTAACAAAGGCAACTTAAAACAGGACAGTCTAAGTTCTGTTACCAAGAAGCAAATTTGAATATGTGCTTATAAAACAGAAATAGAAGGTAATTTCTCATTTGTAAAGCAAATGGCAACATCCACACGCCTACACAGGCTCAAATATGCAAGCATGTGCAATTCCACAAATAAGTTAGAAACACAAGAAAGCTACACAAAGTATGTTCACGATCCTTTTACCTGGCTGGAATCTAAACAGTTAAATCTGGATGCAGTTACTCCAGCAAATACCTTGAGCATCACTGTGGATCTCACTGATCTTCATGGTGTGCTACTATACTTCTACTATTTCTTGAAATATTAACATTGCAACAATCAATTATTCTTTATGTAGCTGCCTACAATAGCAAGTCATTCTATTTTGCAGTAAAGAAGGGTAAATTATGGTATTTGTAGGCCAGAAAATTAAAGCAATAACAGACAGATGAGATCTCTGAATCAGGGATCCTGATTTTCTATTTCCCTGTTTATGTTTTGATATTAGATTGTCTCCAATTTGTTTTAAAAGATGTGTTCAGAATTGAAAAAATGTGAAACAAATGCTTAAAAATGAAGAGAAATCAAAGACAGCCATGGCCGGAGGTATGATAAATCCATTTAATCTTATGCAAATGTGTAGTAGAAACAGAGGAAATCCTGTAAAAGCCCACAAATAATTTTGCAAAATGTAATGTTCTAGTCCCTTCCTAGGGAATAAAAGTGTATTATTTTGCATTACATGTTCTTAACCTTTGGTTCAACTACAGGAGAAAATAATTTCCAGAGCATCAACATTTACAGATAACATATTTTGCCTTCTGCAGTACAGTATATCATAGAGAACCTGCCAGCAAAACAATGAGAAAGGGAGAAGGAGCATAGTTTGCTAGCTTACAAAATTTTTTAATCTAGTACGTAAGTTCATTTGACACAGCAAATGTCCAATGCAGAATTAAGGATGGGTTTTTACACCAGTTTCAAAGAGAGATTCTGGATATGATCATCAGTATAAAATGACTGATACCAAACTAAGTCATCTCTGCAAGGCAAACAAGATCTGGTGGCATTTACAATCTTGCCCTTTAGAAGAACTGTAAAGAAGCTTTTACTTGGGCTGTGCAGTGCAAAATGCATTGCAACTACAGAGCTACGGCTTTGCTTAAAGAGAGAAATTTCCTAATGCAAGAGAGTTCCTCTCACATGCCTAAGCTACTTACACATAGAAAAGGAGAATCATACTTCACGTCGGCTCTTTTCACTGTTTGAGTTAAGAAACACACTCTGAAAAAACCTGCCCTGTGCAGGCCACCCTGGGAACAAGTCTCTCCTCGTTGCAGCCACCTTATGCCCAAGGAAGGACAAAATCATCAGTTTAAGCAAAATGATTTTAGAGCTGGAGGGCTATGAGTCTTGTCCTCTTAATGAATTACCTTATGTTACATGAGAGTCACATTCTTGACTGGGTTTTCCATCTGCTTTTCCATGCACTCCAAAGCTAAAGATGCAAACTGATTGGCCCTAAGCATTTCTAGCCACAGGCTCCACGAGCCTGCAGCCAGAGCATGACCGGGCAAACCCATGATGGGTGAAACTTGGCACAAGCCCTTCTGGTTTAAATTATCAAGAAAAGATCAACCCTTTCACAAGACTCAAACTAGGAAACATCTGTGGAAGGAGGAATGGGAAAACTATACTTTTGCTGCTCCTTTTTTTTTTTTAAGCACACTTACAAATATATCAAAATATGAAGAAGAGTAGTCATAATGTAGGACTTCTTTCTCTAAGGTAGTCTCAATGCCTCCTTTTACCTACAAAGGAACAACAACACACACAGCTTCAGAAAACAAAATGCACACAAATATGAAGGGTAAAACTAATAATTCCCTGCTGATATACAGAAAGATCATTAAACTAAATACAGAAGAGCTGTCTGCCAAGAATGATAATGTCCAGACTACTACTGTTATTTGTTTTTCATGATTACATAGACTTTTCAAAGTGAAAACTTTGGATTATCATCTGGCCTAGGCAAGCTACCTTTCAGGCTGTCCCAAAATAAAAGCAAACAAGTTGTTGAGGAAGGAAGAAGTGGTTAAATGTTAAGGTCTGTTACACAAACTCACAAAGCATTTTACGTCTTATAAGGAGGATCAAAACAGCTGATCAAAAAGCCAACCATAACCCAGTTCCAGTTAGTCACATGTTAGCAAATAGGAAACAGAATAGACACTGAATTCATACGTCAGATGTCTTCCTTATCAGCTCTCACACGATTTGTTAAGAAAGCTGAGCAAAAAGATCCACAGTAAAAAAACCAGAAGCTGCAACTATTAGACTAATCTTGCACAACTAACTAACATTCAAATTTAATTCTTCCATTTGCTGATGAGATTCAAAATTGCATCTTCCTTAGCCACCATGTTTCTTTCCAGTGGAAGGATTCTATTGTTCAAATTGGCCTTGTAAGAAAATAATTTCAGGTATACTGGATCAGAGAATGAGAGGAGTATCTATCTTAGTGGAAAATGAAAAACCTCGGTGTACATCTCCTGTTGTTTTTAACATGAAATTCCATAATTAAGCACTGCATGAAATAGTTATGTAAAACAACACCAACAGAAGGCTTTAATATTGAGTTGGACTACTGTCATCTTTTTAAGGAAAGGAGCTACCAAAGCACGCCAACGACATATGCCCACCATCTCAAAGCAATGCAGTCTACACACTTCCACACTTTTCCAACTATACTGCTGGACAGCGTTTTCCTGAGACTAGTCACTCCAACTCCAATTTTCTTCTATTTCTTCTCCTCTCCCTCCCCTCTATGGCTACCTAACAAACCACTTTCTAAATACAGTTTTCCCTTGGCTGTTCTACTGCATTAAGTGTGATTATCTGTTTCCAGCATAAATAAGGAAGGTCAACTCCCCCCACTCGAAGCTGTTCATCACTGTGTGGCTGTGTGAGCACCATGTTAACATAAGGATAAACAGAGAACCATGGAAGCCTTGATTTTTGCTCAAAATGCCATGGAGCTACTCTCTGAAGCATTTAACAATAAACTACACTACACCCAAGGAAACCAGATAATGGCAACAAAGTGAAAATTATGCTTACAGAAATGCTCATAGCAATTCTGACCAATTACTTATGCACCAATGACATACAGTCCTAACACAGCGCTATTTGACTTCTCAACAAACAAAGCAATTCAAAGAAAAACAGAACAAAAACCCTAAGCATATGCCAGAGCCCAGATATCAAATTTTAGCTTCTAATATCATTGACTTCTAATGACAAAAACCTGGTTTTTATTCTTGCTGACATGTGGCAGTATAGGACACCGGTTCATAATAGGTTGTCCTGAAAATACAGCTTTTCACAAAGAAAACTGCTGTGATCTTGAGGTCCCTTGATGCTGTAGCATTCAAAATGAAACCTCATGAGTTGGTAGCATTTTCTATTGAGTCTTCAATATTCTGAGAGCACTCATGTGAAAATCTGTACTCTGAAAACTCAGCAAGAGATATAAACCCACTCTGTTCCTCTTAGTCGAACAAGCTGTCAAGAAACTGCCCTAAAAAAAGAACTGCATCAGAACACTATGCTACAACCATTTCTCCATCTAGAGAGAAAACAGAAAGTCTAGTCCCAAAATTTATCATTCAGGCAAGCAAAATCTGCTTTCTCAAATTAAATCAGAACGAGTATTTTTCACTGTATCTAGGAACTATTGAACAATCAGCTCCTGAAGCTTCATAATGTAAACTAATAACCAAGGTTATTTATCTAGTAAAGGAATGCTAATAAAAAATATTTACTCAAGATCTTTCTTGTCTAGAAAAGGGATTCCTCCCTAGTGTGTCCTTTCTTAAATGCAAACTAGATTATAGCTTAAAATCTAGCTGAAGAACTAGGATGCTACTCATGAAATAACAACAAATGAACTATCCTATTGCTTTCTGGAAATTTTAGAACAGCTTCATTTTCCAGATTACAAATGCTGGAGTTAAAAGGTGGCAATCATGGGAATTTATGTTGTTCAAATGCACCCTGCCATCCATAATGTACAATACACTGAGTTTGCATCAAAGAAAATACATCACAACAAAAGAAAAGTTTTGGCCATTAGAAGTCTTTTCAGGCACTAACACCTCAGTGAAATATCACTGACTTAAAGTTACCCAGAAGGCAAAGTCTTGAATCCTGTTAAAATTCACACTTCTTGCTAAATTCAAAGACATACAGCAACATTTTTGTTTATTTGATGCCTGAAGAGTTCACTGGAATGCCAATATTTTTTTCAGCATGATTCACAGATTACAGGAACATCTAGAGGTTTCATAATAAGAATGCATAAAAGTAGATGCAGTTGAGTAGATACTCTGTTCATGGAAGCTTAAGTAATAAGCTGCTTAAACTTAAATAGATACAAATAACAATTTTGGATGGAAAGGGGCAACTTATTAACCATCTCCAAAGTGAAAAAATACTTAACATAATGTCTAAGGGTAGGTACTGAAAAGATAACTCACATTTAATTCTATTATCCACAGTAAGGTTATGAATAACAGATCAAATGTAACAAACAAACAGAAAGTCCTTCTGACATCTGATATGCCTTTCTTCTCCCTGCCTTCATAGGACTCAATCCTTGCCATCAGCTGCGTTGGGTTGATGGAGTGGACATCCCGCAAGGAAGGACAAGATTCCACACTGCTACTGTGAGCATTTTCTGCATCAGTTGGGATCCGATTCATCCTGCGTTTGCTTAGAGTGGTCCTCTTCCCGTTTCACCATCACTAGAGGGCTGATCCATATAGGAAGAATTTCTAAACAAACAAACAAAACCAAACCACATTAGTCACCAAACCCCCATAATTCCAAGAGGTATTTTCATCTTACGATGTCAGTTCTCTTTTTGCTAAACTGATGACTAAGAGAATTAGGCAAGTAGACCCTAGAAATTGTTTCTAACACAGTATCGAGTTCCTCTTCATCTCCCAGAGGATCTGTGAAGCAAGAGAATTAATGTTCAATTATACCATTTGAAATAAGGGAGCACTGTCTAGATTTAGAAGGGTCATTTCTCCACGTTGTTAGAGTGAGATCATTAAATAGAATGAATAAAAGCCATGATGCTGTGCATCTTTAAGGTATTCAATACTGATTTAAATGCTCTTGATAAATAGGAAGACAACTTAAAGGAACTTCCACATACAATTCCTGAAAAATGGCAGTGTTAGCTAATAGCACATCCAGAGCTGACACAAACAAAAGATGAAAGGTCCATTAAAATCCTTGAATAGTGTAGTAATCATTCTATAAAGCATATACACTGCTATTTGCTCTGTAAATTCAGCTGCTATAGCAACTTACACTGCCAGTTTCTCCATGAAAAAAGTGTGTAACCAGTGGCTAAAGGTAATGCAATTACCTTAAGTCTCTTCTGACTACAAGGCTTTTAAAAGAATTTTCAGGCTGAATTTCCTATAAAAGTGGAGCAGTTTGATGCATGATTCACTCAAACCCTCCATAAGAACATTTGCCCAATTAAAGCTTCTAGAAAGGGTGGACTCAGAAGGTGACAAGAGTTTCATGCAAACACACAGAAAATTTAATTTATGCAAAATGTTCGGATGATTAAGCTATACATCCTGCAGTACAGACCACATTAGACAAGTTTTTGCAACGCTGGGGGAATAGCTTTTTGAAATTCAAGAACAAAACTGTCTCCTCCTGTGTGGCTTGTCTTTCAGTAAATGGCAAGAGATACAGGAATTCTTCCCACTCCTGTCTTTCAAAAGTGTTTCAACTCCAAGGCTGCAAGAACACAGTCAGTCAAAGCCCAGCAGGGGATCTGTAATGCACCACTAAGCAAACACAAGGAGGATTACAAGGACACAGAGGAAAAGTAAAGGTGGTGCAGGAAGCTGCCAGAGCACACACATCACCACTGAGGAAGACACAGGCCAGCCAGGGATGGTCAAAGTCTAGGTCAAGTCACACAGAACAGCCTTCAAGGACTTCAAAGCACCAGGCAAGGGTGGACAAGCACAATACATCATTAAAGCTTCCTCCCTTATTTCCACAGCAGCTGCCTGAAACATGGCTGGCAAAGGGCTGTAGAGGAGAGAGACATACGTGGTGTGTGTTTGGTCAGGTGTCTTGAGCTCTACAGTGAACTTTGGGCCACCTGAACCCGAGGGCGTGAGCAGAGTCGCTGCACTCTGGTGCTGTAAACAGCACTTGCTTTGTACTGAAAACCCTCACATTGAAGTGCCCTGGTATGTAACAGCAGGCCATAGGAAAGTGTTTGGGATGAGATACAGACCTCGCATCTGGCCATCAGTGGCCATACTTAAAAAGAAAAAGAAAAGAACAAGTAAAATCTGAACCTTCAAAAAAATTTCCATCTACATTGGCTAAAACTTTTTTTTTTTTGGATGTGTCACTCAGTGTCAATGATATAGGAAGTTATTACTTCCAGTCTGGTTTATTGCTAGATACAGCACAGTATAGGAATGCAATTAGTACAGCCAGAGCTAATTGTTTCAGGATGTGCTAGTTCAGCATCCATTTGCCTTGTGGGGCCCTCTGCAAAGAGAAAAGCGTGGTCTTAAAATGCACTGGCTACCAGTTTGTTTTCAAGCATGGCTCAAAATGTCAGGTTCAGCTTATAAATTCCATGTACTCTGAAATCCTTGCTACTGACAGACTGTTTTTTGCCTCAAATCCCTCTGGACTGAGGACACTCACAGTAAGGGAATTTGTCTCTAGCCTTGCTGTGCCTGCTGATCCATCAGATCCATGTTTGGACACATGGCAAGGCCTCTCTTGTCACACTAAGCTGGCATCAAAATGCTGTGATTCTTTAACTGAACAGACATAGCTTGGCAGCTTTCTGCACTCAATGCAACAGCACTGCAAACTGATTAATCACCAAGTGTGTGCCGGACGATGGTTTCCCACAGTTTCTTTAATTAATTAAAATAAAAAGTTCCTTTGTAACTGAACGACATAATCAGTCTTTTCATCACACCAACATTCTCAGATGGGTTTCAGGTGGGTGCACAAATAAATCCTTCCTGGCAGCTGTCTTACAGACACATAGGGACTATTAAAAAGCAGCACTTCCCTTTTAGTGTTGGACTGTGATGTGGCCAGACACTTTCATACCCATCTCAGCACTACCAGCAACAACATTTCTCCTCCTCTGCACTTCCAAAGCACTAATCATGCCCCATCTCTCTTGCCCATTACAAATTGGTGGGAGGAGTGATCTCTGCTCCCCCCTTGGCTCCATTTCTCCAGGGATTCTTGCTTGTGCAGCAGAGCCCGTGCTTGGAAGGGCTCCAGGCTTGCAGCCCCATGAGGAGCTGCCACTTTTCAGCACTCCATGTGGGCAATACAAGCACCAGGCAGGCACTGGAGTGCTTTTTACGCATCCCTAGCCAAGAAACTCAGTGGTGGAACAAGTTTAGGAAGGCAAAAAAGGTGTGTTTGTCATTGACATGTGTCATGCTTTTGAAAATATCACACAAATCTTTTGCGTGTGACTGTTACTGATCGTTATTCTTGCTCTTCAGGAAGCAGGGACTGCTTGGTCTGAATTCATGCTGCCACATTACTCGAGTTTTTGCGTCCAAAGTGATACATGACATTGGTTACTATTTTTTCTAAAAACCAAAATAATTTAGAATCAGAGAAAAAAAAAAAAATCGGGTGTGAGAATGTTTGGGGTTTGGGTTTTTGAAAGCCAAAATGCAAATTCAGACAGAAAAAAAAAATCATTATCAAATAAAGAGAGAAAATCACATTCTTAAAACCTTTGAAGTTTTTTTCTAGAAAGAGCCTTCTTTGTGCATCAGTCAGTTGTCTACTTTCCTATTTCTGGTAAAGGTTAATACTTTATAGATAATTTTCAGGGTTTTTTTCAATATCAGTTACATATTTTCAAGACTGTTGTATTATCTGTGGGTTGACCCAGTGTCTGCCTCTGATTTGAAGGAAACTGGGTTCACCTGGCACCCCTTCTTTTGGCTCCAGGCATTTCCAGTGCTTGGGTTATTCTATATGGCAGGCTCCAGGAAGGATGTGTGGTCAAAAATAAATATGTCCTATGAAGGAATAGTGTTTACAGACCGGCACGTTCACTCTCTGCAGAGAGAGCCTGGGTGAAGGACACTCACCAGGAAGATAAACAGCCCATAATTCAGAATATTCCAAGAAACTCTATGGGCAAACTTGCCTGGCGAGGTGGAGTTCATAGCAACTGTGTTGGATAAAATCTGTGCCATTAACTCTTTGCCACAAGAGACACATGAGTAAGACAGAAATCTGTTTTCCCCATGCAGTCCCACTAGCAAATGGCTCTCCACAAGATGTAGGGGATTTGCAATGTTCTGTAGCTCTCTGACTTTCCTTTGCCAGACTTCAACTGATGGTTTTTCAAGCTAAACTGAGGATTGCATTACCTGCTCCTGGCTACACCTGCACATTGTGATAATGCTTGTGAACATCTGTTCTGAAAGAGAGTCAGAAAAATAAAATCCTGTTTCTAGTATATCTCTTGTGTTCCGTGTCTTTGAAAGTGTTTTCGAAGCTAAAAAAACCCTGGCATTTCAGGAAAATAACAGTCTTATTGTTATTTGACTCATCACGAGTCCAGAATAGAATAGAGTATTCAGTTGAAAGGGACAGAAAACAGTCACCTTATCCAACTGCCTGACCACTTCAGGACTGACCAAAAGTTGAAGTATGGCATTAAGGGCAATGCCCAAATGCCTCTTAAACACTGACAGGCTTGGGGCATCAACCCCATCTCTAAGAAGTCTCTTCCATGCTTTCACAACCCTCTTGGTAAAGAAATGTTTCCTCATGTCAAGTCTGAGCCTGCCCTGATGTATGCAGCTTTCAGCCATTCTCACATGCTCTGGTACTGGGTACTACTGAGAAGAGATCAGCAGCTTCCCTCTCCACCACCTCAGGAAGCTGCAGAGAACAGTGTGGTCACCCCTTAGCCTCCTTCTCTCCAAACTAGACAAACCCTGTGTCTTCAGCTGCTTCTCACAGGGCATTACTTCTAGCCCTTTCACCAGCTTCAGTGCCCTCCTCTTGGACACATTTAAGGACCTTCACATCCCTTTTAAATTTTGGGGCCCAGAAGCGCACACAGTACTCAAAATGAAGTTGCAGCAGTGCTAAATAGAGTGGGATGATCACCTCTTTTGACCAGCTGGTTGTGCTGTATTTGAAGGTTTGCCACTGCTGAATTTGAGCCTGCTGTGAGCCAGCATCCCCTGACCCATTTCGGTGGTACTGCTCCCCAGCCACTCCTCTTGAAATTTGTGCTCGTGGAAGGTACTGCTCTATCCCAGGTTCAGAGTCCAGCATTTGTTCTTGTTCAGTTTCATGCCATTGATGATTGTTCAGCACTCCAATCCACCCATATCCCTCTGCAAGGCTTCTTGTCCCTCGAGAGTGTCAACAGCACCTCTCACTTTAGCATCACCAGCAAACTTGCTAATAGTGCATTCGACTCCCATCTCCAGATCACTGATAAAAATTTTGAACAGAACTGGCCTCGGGATTTAGTGGAGACTGGTCTCCAGCCAGGTGTAGCCCCATTCTCTACACCCCTTTGAGCCCTGCCCCTCAACCAGTTCTTCCAGCACAACATCTACCTCCTCACTTCACAGTCAGAATTGTCCAGAAGGATGCTGGGAGGGACAATAACAAAAGCCTTAATAAAATCCAGAAAAATGATATTCACCACCTTCTCTTCATCTAGTAGGCAGGTGAAATGACAGAACCTACAAGCTTATTGAAGTGTCAAAACACTTAAGAGGGAAATAAAACTTCTGAAATAAGAATCCACATTAGTGTATTTGTGATATACCTTCTCCTCACTCCCCCTGATTTCAAAAGATCTAAGATTTTGGTTTTTTTTTTCTTTTCTTCATAACCGCATATATTCACTCAACTACCACAAAGACATTTAGCTAAGTAAGTTTTCCATGCTGACCTATTCAAAGTCAAAGCCAACAGTGGCATATTTTTCCTGGAAAGAAAACCCCCAAAGTTTCTATCTATATAAATTAAAGGTGTGTTTTGCTTTTTTTTAAACATTTAATTGTTATGGCCATAATTCATGCTTCCAAACAAAGAATTAAATTCTCAAACTTCTTAGTGAAATACAGATTTTACACTTATTAATAGTATTAACTAGTATAATAAGTGAAAAGTAAAGGAATTAAAATTATCAAGCTTAGGACTGCAGTCCTTCCCTGCCCTCAAAGTCTTTATTAGACTTTAGCAATACATGGTGAGAGCTTGCCCATGATTTCAAGTTGCATTTCCAATTAACATCATTATTTTCATTCATACTAACAGAAGCAGATGGCACACACTGCATGTGTCAATTTTACACACATCTTTGAGATGTAAGATCAGAGTGCTACTTCTCTATCATTATTCTACCCCATTCTTCCAGTTTATTGTCTTTGTTTTAAATTATTTTTGCTTACTATATTCCTGTATCATACATGAGCAACAGTACCACCTATGATACGTTTTTCTTTCCAAGGAAAAAAAAACAACCACAGAGCAGAATTTAACTGAGAAGATAAAACATACATGATTTTAAAAAGAAAAAAAAAAAAAAAAATAAAGACTTTCTCAAAGGCTGTCAACAGCTCAGCAAAATCAAAACAAAGTGTCACATGGAGGCAATTCGAAAAAGGCAATGCTAGTTCAGGTTAAAATATCAGAGAAGTCACGTTTGTATAAAGTAACTGGACACACAATGTAACATCCTGTCACAACTGCTGTTGAAACATACTGAACACCTAGAAAACCTATTATATATGTCCTGACAACACTAAATACCACCCAAAAATTCCCACCATAAACAGCTTTTCTGTGAAAATTAAAAAAAATCATCTGAAAATATTTCTTCTTTCCAATGAGTAAAATAGGATGACATGGCCAATATAGCAGCCAAGATGCTCAAGTACTGTGAAAACTACAGGGTAGTAGACAAGCTGACATTGAAAGAGCAGCAATTTTCACTCATAACAAAATTTTAAAAATAAAGCATTTCCTTGTTAAAAACGTTCCTCATAAGGAGACAAATAAAACATGCCAGTTCTTTACCAAAGGAGTTATTTTCTGATAAAAGGGCTGACATTGCTGCTTACACCACCTGCTATTCTGTAGGAACACACTATATGGCAAAGATAAACCCAAAATTTCTCACAAGAACGGAGCTTAATACAGTAATTGCTATTATATCATTAACATTCAAATATTTAAGTTATACTTTAAGACAGTTTCAGACAACTTTAACATACCTAAAGGAAAATGGTCTTGAACTTTTGTTTGCTCTCTCATCATCATGAAGCCCAACTTCATTCTTAATCTAGGCATAGACACAAACTGCCCTAGCCAACACCTTGGACAGAATATACAATTATCTGTGAAGGCTGCTTTGATACATTCCATATTGGAAATCCAAGAAACTGAGAGTTTCTGGTATGAAGCTGCATTAACCTGCAGGAGTATTAGCATGATCCTCTCAGTGTGTTTTCTGACAGTACCAGCACACACTCTGATTAAGAGCCAACATGGATAAAACCAATTCCTATGAAGATGAAGTAATGTTGATTATAAATCGGGGGGGGAAGAAATCCCAAAGAGCTGGAGGCTGCCTCCAAAGCTTACCTGGACACATTTTTTACAATTTTCCACTACAAATGAACAAAACCTACTCTGCTGACATACTCTGTCCCTCTTCTGTTTATATAACTGCAAGAACTAATTTTCCTGAAATCCGCTTGTAGCGGACACATTACTAGTGACCTCCTGATAGTCACTGTTCTTGTTCCTGAAGGGCACTTAAATCCCTTCCAAGCTGCACTCATTCTGTCTCTAACTGTAACACATCACTGCCTCAGAAACATTTTAATGTTTCAATGCCTTTAAAAACACCGTCTGAAGCACTGTTCTGTTCAAAATAAATGTTCCTTAGTGAACATGAAGGAATATTTAAGAAAAAAACCCAAAACAAACAAAACAAACAAAAAAAAAAAAAAAAAAACAAAACTAAAACAGAAAACAAAAAAACCAACACCAACAATAAAACTCCAAACTGGGGCCAGACACTTTAATCAAATTAAGACTGAAAAATTCAAACTGATGCACACCCACAAAATTCCCCGACCATAAGCAGAAGATACTGTAGAGTGCTTTGGCAATACTCTAGCTTTTCAATTAAGCAACACAGCAGGAATTACAAGTTACAAATATGTAACACATTTAAAGATTGGGAAGGTTTCCCACTGGAGGGGCAGGGCAAGATTTACCAGCATACAGGAGACAGCTCCTTACAAAGAGTTTGGCTTTATCTGAGTGTTCAGAACTAGAATATCTCTACTTTACCCTGAAGTAGCAGCTCTTACCTTAGATAACTTGTCCCTGTAAAAATAAAACCAAAACAACAAACCACCAGTTTCCTTGAGAAAAATGTTTCCCCAATTTCCTATGCTCTAATGGTGACCTAGCAAAAGTAACAAGGCAGTTGCACACGTTTGTACTGAATAATACTTTTCTCAGACCACTGGAAGAAGGTGAAAAAGAGAAAGGAAAAAAAGGAAATACATTTTTTAGGTTAGTAGAGCATCTGAGGAAACAGCAGTGTCACCTTTCTCCATCCCAAGAGTGAGACTCAGATTCAGAAAGTCAAATCTAAGTGTTCCAACCTTGGACTAGTTTTCCCTGCAGCTGAAGAATCTCTGCTACTGAGCCATGTCCTGCAAAACACTATTGTCCTTTTCTAAACACTTCATTTCTTATTCTGTAAGAGCTGAGAAAAATGGCAGAGTAAACAGCTTGTAAGTTTGGCATCAGCATTGTCCTTACTTTTACCTCCATCATCTCTTCCCCTCTGGACTCCTTCATAACAGCATATCCCAGACTTTAAAAATGAGCTCAAACCAGACGTGTGAAAGAGCATGTGAAAGAACAGCTCTTCAGAGTTATCGCCACCTGGAGCACTGCATCCAGCGCTGGGCCCCCAATATCAGAAAGATGTGGATCTGCGGGAGCAAATCAGCTTCAGAAGCTGAAGACAAGCTGAGCGAGTTGGGGTTGTCAGCCTGGAGAAGAGAAGATTCCAGGAACATCTTTCCAGTATCTAAAGGGGGCCTGCAAAAGAGCTGGAGAAGGGCTTTTTACAAGGGTATGGAGTGACAGGACAAGGGGGAAATGGACTTAAACTGAAAGCAGGCAGGTTTAGACTAGATATTAGGAAAAAGTTGTTTACTGGGAGGGTGGTAGGACACTGGAACAGGTTACGGATCCCATCCCTAGAAGTGTTCAAGGCCAGGTTGGTCAGGGCTTCCAACAACCTGGTCTAGTGGAAGGTGTCCCTGCCCATGGCAGTGGGATTGGAACTAGATGATCTCTTGAGGTTCTTCCAACCCAAACCATTCTATTATGACTCTGAAAATACATATTCCATGCTGAATTCATGACACACTTGAAAACACACTTGCCAGAACTCAAAATGTGTAGAGTTCAGATTTTGTTTAATCAAGAGTATGATCTTAAATCACAGAATCACAGAATATCCTAAGTTGGAAGGGACCCACAAGGATCATCAAGTCCAGCTCTTAAATCAATGGCCCATACAGGGATCAAACCTGCACCCTGGCATTATTAGAACCATGCTCTAAACAACTGAGCTAATATGCAACTATATTCTATTTTAAGAAAATACTAAAAACTAACAAAAAAGGATGCACTATAACATGTTCCAAAGGTCTGCCTCAGATCTCAGCTGCATTCAAGATACTTAAGCATTGCAAACTACAAAACTGAATTCTGTGCATGTTATCACTGTTAGGTCCTCAGAAAACAGAGAAAGTATCCCACCTATAGAACTGACAACATATCATCATCCCATTTACAACCAATACATTCCAACTGATAGTACTCACTTCACAGAATCAGAGAATGCTAAGGGATTGGAATGGACCTTGAAGATCATCCAGTCACAAGTCTTATTTAATTAATTCTCAAACCAAAACTATAGTTTCCTTAAAAATAACATAACCTCTTTTTTTTTTTTTTTGTTTAAATGTTCTAGACTAATCTTGCCAAAGACCTGAAGCTACATCAGGATTTTGCGGTTTAATACAGTCAGCTCCCCACGGTTACATTAACACATGTATACAGTATTTTTGTATGTTTTATGTATACATATACATTCCAGTCACAAGCACTACCTGTATGCAATAAAAAATATAACGAAAAGAAAAGATGTTAATGATTTATTGCAAAAGTAGGGAGGGAGAGGTGGGCATAAAGGGGAAGTGATACCGAAAATAAGGGAAAGACAGTTAACCTCCAACGAATCTGGTATTAACTCTTCTTCACATCTGTTATCTGCTCTCTGAAGCTGACTTTGTAGCCTACCCAACATCAGCTCACAGGAATGAAGATTTCATGAAAAACTTTCTCCATTAAGCACTAAATAAGCAATAAGGGCTTAATATCCATTCAGTTTCTCAGAGTTAACTGTGGGCCAAAGAAACCATTTAGATATCAAAAGCATACCTATTTTATCACATCTGCATTTCTCTAAGTTTCTCTAAAACACAATTCTTTAAAGAGGCCAAACATCTCACTGATTGCCTCAAATATCAAGCACGATACTGGTTTATAACACTGACTACTCGTACATGTGTGTTTGTTTTTCTCCCAAATCAACAACAAAAATATGCCTCAAGGCTGCTAGCCAGATACTACTTGGACAAGAAAAGCTATTCTTTTGCTAGCACAGAATTGTGGGACTCTTCCTGAAATAGCTCAGTCATTTTATATATTAGTGAGAAATACTCAGGATTCTGTCACTCCCTCAAAAACTATTCCACAAAATGGTGCAAAAGTTTACTCTGGGCAAACAACTCCTGAAAATTCTTCAGAGCTCTTAAAGAAAACAGCACTTCAAGAAACTGGCATCTACTTCAGAATACGGGATAAACTTCTGTAAGATTTTTTCACTCTTACCTCCTCTTTTACAGCTCTTGAAGGTGCTTCAAAATAAAAGGAAGTATCAGGTTTCACATTTTACCTCTATTTTTCTTCTTAAAGGACATTGTAAGGGAACAATGATCTAGTCCAAGCAGCAGCAAGTTCTAGCAAAGACCTACATCTGAACCTTCAGAAGGAAATACTTATTTTAACACACCTCCACATAATTTATCTAATTTTTCTGTCAGTGCAAGACAGAAATTAACTCCTGATGTTTGAAGTGATGCTATTTTAGGGCTTCAGCTGATGACTGAGCAGCTGAACTTAATATGAAAAGCATAACGCCATTACAAGATATTCAGTTGGTTCTTTTTGGTTCTGAGATTACTTTTTTCAACTTTTCATTTTAAATTCTACTCCTAGCTGAATTTAACACAGCAAGGCAGAGAGGTAATGTACAAGTTGTCTTTCAACACAGCCGCTAACGATTCCAAATTAAGAACAGATATTTAACACATATAGTTAAATGAGAGAATGTTTAACAAGCAACAAATCTGTGATCCTTCAAAGTGACTCATCTGAGTTGCTGGATGCTGCTGCCTAACCACGAGAAATCACAGTCCCTGCTGTCACAAGTGTGATTTACCATTACCACGTCATCAATACCTTCTGCAAAAATCACTGGTAATATTGTGCATGCTGACTTAATTCACTGAGTGAAATCCATTAGTCCTGCTTACTAGAAATTAGGTTTGGCCCTGTAAAACATTTTAACAAAGATGTTTTAATAACTGTATGTTTAGCTAGGATGGTCTCACGAAGTTTGAAATGGTAAAGTCTAAATACATTCTCTCTCATGAACAAAGGTCTAGAACAATTGCACTAAACCCACTTTGAAAAAAATCATGGCTAAACACTTGAGAATTTATGAAAATTAGACCACATTACATCAAGACAACCACACTCAAGCCCAAATGCACCAAAAAGAGTGCCTAATTAATCTGAACTGAGTTTAGTATTTCACAAATTCCAGTATCGTTAAAAGGTCATATATTTCTTTCTCAACATACCAAGTCTATAGAAAGCAACATTCATCCTGAAAAAGTCTAACACGTGAATAACAAAAAAATCCCTTAAAATTATGGATTTGTGCCACAACGAGAGGAGCACTGGTGCATTTTATGCAAAGTATCTGGCCCTGAACACCATCAACAAACAAACAAACAAACAAACAAGCCCCCGATCACTCTGCATCTGGCCTACTTAAAACTGCAAAGCTGGTGAAAAACACCTACTAAAAATAGTAAGACCACTACGGACTTATAAATAGAAATGAGCCTTCTCACAATGTTGGATTCACTAACAATGCCCCAAAACACTACGAGCATCAAAATGACAACTTTCATAGCAATTAATATTCAACACAATTTTACATATTATATAAACCAAGATGACAAATGTGCACAATAAAATGTATTGACGACGTTGTGCAAAAATACAGATGGTCTTATGCCTTTAAGCATACCAATTCAATTTAAAAACAACCAAACAACCTCTCGTAGTTGTGGTGAATATTTTCCAGGTTAAAGTCGACCACTGTGTCTTACACTTACACCTGACTACAGCGAATTGGGAACTGCTGGGTGTTAGCACTTCATCAATGAGTAACTTGAACTGCTGCTGGAGACCAAATGCCGCGGGTGTAACCAGCTCTCTCTGCAGACGTACCAGCGTCACCCTCAACACAGATTAAAAACGCTGCGCTTCAGCAATGAATGACCCACTTTAAATTCGGATACTGAATACAGGCAGTGCCTCTCCGAAGCTGCCCAAATTCAGCCCGACGCTAAAATTAACCCTCAGCACAACATTCTCCCGCGGTGGAAGCCGGGGGTTCGCAGGGCCCGGCTCGTTCACACCGTTACCAGCGGAACAAACAGGTCGCCGTACCTCCGTGAGGGTGGATTTGCTGGGTTAGGATCGCAAGGAGAAGGGAAAAGCAAACCTCCTCCGGGCCCGTCGGCAGAAGGACAGGCGCCGGGCATGCGAGAGAGGCGGCCCTGCCCGCTCAGCATCCCCCGAGCGCTGCAGGCACCCCCTTGCCGGAGAGGGTTCCCCTTCCCGGAGAGAGATCCCCTTCCCAGAAACGGATCCCTGCCCCGCCCGCCATCCCGGCACGTGATCGCCTTCCTCCTCCTTCCTTCTCTTCCTCTTCCTCTCCCTGCCCCCTCTCGCCCCAGCAGGGCAGCGGGCTGCGTACCGAGGGGCACAAACCCGCGCCCTCCCCGGGGAAAGCGGCGGCGCCGGCACAGGAGGAAGCGGGGAAAGGGAAGGAAGGGAGGGGAAAGGGAAGGAAGGGAAGGGAAAGCTTCACTCTGACAGAGGCGGGCTGGGCCGCACGGGCAGCTCCACCGCCCCATCGCCAGCAACACGCCCCGCATCCCTCTCGGCCTATTCCCTCCCGTGTTCCCCTCGCCCCCCGCTCCGGGCGAGGGGCAGCGAGCTCACCCCGGCGCGCCGCTCCGGCCCCGCAGAGGCAGCCGCGCCGCACCGGGCACCGCCGCAGGCCGCGGGGACGGGCGGGGCGGGGC